>PVJO010013152.1:0-52869 GCA_004026905.1 Hystrix cristata
CTATCTAGTTCTCCTCTCTTTTGAATACTATCTCTCTCTTTTTTTTTAAACATAATATCTATTCTACCCCTTTGTCCTTATTTACACTTATGGTTTCTCATATCAGAGAAACAATTCGATGTGTACTTGAATGTAAATTTTGCTCTTAAAAAGGCACAGATAGTCTTCATTAACTATGTTTCAATCATTTTTGATAATTCCTATAGCCCATGTACATGGTATACACTCTTTTTACCTATCCTCTTAAGGTAAAGAATATTCCATGTGAAAAATGGGAGATTAACATTACCAATGAAGGCCTCTCTCTGAAGATGCCAAAATGGTGAATGGGATCCTCTCACTGAGAAGTATTCTTAGTTCTCGAAGGGGCTACTGCCAAACAAGAGATAATTTTCACAGATAAAAATACAAACTAGAACCTCTATCGAGGAACAGTGACAGTAAGGTGTTTCAAGTGACCAGGCTGGGGAACCACCGGTCAGCTCATCTCTGAATTCCCCTCCAGGCCCTGGAACTCACTTCTCTGCCACGTAAAGTATATTGCTGGTGGGAAGGCCCAACTTTTCAGAATTACCAATCTTTAAAACCTCACTCTTGCCCTTCAAAAGCGCACATCAGTGCCGTGGAACTGCCCTGTGCCATCCTGACATGAGAAACCCTTTTCTCTCTGGCTTTTGGGATACCGGTTTAATCTAGATTCCGAACAGACTTCGGAAGGTATTGGGGAGAGGTGTGAAGAGCAGACACCGGTGTCCACCAGGCCTAAATTCCTGATCTCTTCCTCCAGTGCCATGATCTGCTGATAGAACCGTCTCCTTTTTCCGTAATCAACCCTCCCCTGCTCATGGCCGGGCTTGCAGGCTTGTTTTCTGTCTATTTGCCTGGAATGTCTGGGTCCCCTTTAGCTGATCCAGTACCACTTGTCTTTCAAGTCTCAATACAAAGATCATTTCCTCAGTGAGACTTTCCCTGCCTTGTAGATTAGATCCCCATAATATATGTTTCCGTAGCTCTTTGTCCTACTAAAAACAAGCACAATATTATTCTGTAATTAATTTTCTAATGTAGTTCCCCAGCATACCATAAACTCTGACAGCCAGAGACTATCGCGTTATGGCCCAATACAGTGGCTGGGAGGCAGAGGTTGCTCCCTAAGTACATGTGGATGAATGAACAAATGAAATGTTCTCTGCATAATCCAAACCAAGGAGCTGAGCACTTTGGGACTTGCTTTTCGGCAAGCTGTCTACCTACGAATTAAGAGAGGCAACATACAGAGAGTTTTAGTGTTAAAACTTAGGAGCTTCATAAATGGAAGAAGCCATCATTATTAGAGAATAATACATATTTGGAGCCATGATGTGAAAGATAATAGCAAGTCTAAGAAGTTGTCGAAGGCCAAACGAACCACTTCAGAATGCCTGAGCTCAGAGAGACTTCGGTAAACATTTCTTCAGGAAACGCTAGCTCAATTGCCATGATAAACAGTGAAGACAAATTTTGCTGCCCATTGCTGTGAGGAACATTTTTCTAATGTCTTTAGCATAGAATTCCTACTTCTCAGTTAGGAAACATTGAAAAACACAAATGAGCCCCAGGCTGATTTGTATTCTAGTAATACATTTCCGGTTCCATCTCCAGAAGGAGTGAAGGAAAGCAGGTCGTAGCAGGGATTGTGCCATCTGTGCTGACTGGTCCAGACCTTTCCATTTAATAAATATTCAACGTCTCTGTGCTACACAGAAGACTCACCTTAATCAGACGCTACCTGGAGTGCAGAGTGGTCCTTCCGGCCACCCACTCAGCATCTCCATTTAGACACTGCAGTCTCCGAGTGTGCAATTTGCCAGAATGAAATTCCTTACTCCCACCAACCCAAACCAAATCTGCTCCATTCGCTACCACCCAATAGATTCCAGTTGTATCATTATTACTATAGAAACCTTGAGGCTGTCTGTAATTTCTCTTTTCTAAAATAAAAGAGCTTCTGTATCCAATCTATCCACAAAGTCAGTAATTTCTAGCTAATCTGCTCTTTCAGGACCTCATGTCAGGGCTCTGGTCACCTTGCCCCTGATGAGCTTCAGGGTTGTTACTGTTCATTTCAAGTTAATTTTCCTGTCCTCGCTGGAGGACCTCCACCGCCTCTTTTTGTGTGATTCCATTGAGAGCAGATTCCTCTGGCAGTTTCCTAGGGGTCTCCTCTCTGCCTCCACGGCTTTCTGTCCGTTTCAGTGAGACCTGGTTGCATTCTGAGCCCCGCACCGCCCCGTGGACACACAGTTGTGCCGTGCGGTGTTCCTGAAATGGCTTCCCCTCTCTTGCAGGCTTAACTCAATTCTTACTCAAGTCACCCTCGGACGTGCAGTCAAAGCCCCTTCTCTTCTCCTGCCTCTCTGAGTCTCACGCTGTTCTTCCCTTTCTGCACTGGCAATGAGGGGAAAACTTCAGACAGATTGGACTTAGCAGACTTGTCTGAGCCAAGAAGGATTCCTGAATAAGGCAGCCCTGAGATGCGGGGAGAATCAGGAGCTCCGCTCCGCAACATGCGCAAGGCCTCCGGCAGCTGGACGTGAGAGAGTAACTCACGGCAGCCGAGTGCATCTGGGCGCCTGCCCACGTGGGTCTGATCGGGTGGGATGTCCCCAGAGAGAGGTGAGTGGGCAGCTTCTGGTGGATGAAGGCTGAGTTTCATCTCACTGTGTAAAGTGGCTTCAATTTGCTCACAGCTGGGGGCCTTTCAGGATAATGGCTGCCTGATCTGCCTTTTCTTTTCTTGAAAACATCCTGTCTGTCTGGTCATCTTCTTTTATTTTTATCTTAGTTTCTTAGTACCTGCATGTAGTACATAATGTTTACATTCCTTGCGGAGAGTTGGTACATGTGCAGAGCACATTTCACTTCCTTTTTTCACCTCACCCCGTCCCCTCCCTCCTCCTCTTCCTCCAATCCCTCGATCCCCTTCTTTTTTTGGGGGGGTACATGTGTGCCGTACATAATGTGAGACCCCCTGGCAGAAGGGCAATGCTCGTGAACATGGGTTTAAGACCCTTAAGGTAAGTATAGCACATCCAGGAAGATTATAGTTGTGACTGATCTCAAATACTGGAGCACACTCCTTAGTTAGAGGCCTTGCGAACCAAGTCAGCTAAAATAAACAAAAGCAAAATAAAGGTTAATGGTTGCAACAAACTAGAAACAGTTTCTGAGTCCAGAGGGCGGTTAATGGAGAAGACGTCTACATTAGATCTTGAGGTGGACTTTTCTAGCTTGCGGTTTGAGTTCCTCTGATCAGCACACCGAGCATTTCTGGGGATTCCCTGAGTGACCCACATTATCGGAGGCGCGAGGCATGAGCGGCAGCCTCTGCCACTGACGTCAGGGTGTCTGGCTGGAGTTTTAGAGCTTCAAGAACATGGCAGTTTATAGATAGCAAAGCCTCAAAGGCAACAACAGGCCCAGAATCTGAAAATGGGTACACAACAGTTTTCCATTGAAACATAGCTTTTGCCCCTATTGCTGCTTCCATTTCTACTGAAGATAGTCACGGTCTAAGACCAATTTGTTTGTGGAATAACTCTAGTTTGATTAAACTTCATCTGATTGTTTTCATGAATGTAATGAAAATATTAACTATTTAGATTTCTTATAGGTCTGTGATGCTGGAACTTTTAATGATGAATTCCACACTGGATTTTTAAAGCTAGGAAACTAAGCCAAAAACTTGTTAGTAGACTTCACCTTCAGTATCTATAGATTTTGGTGAATTCTTCTTTTTTTAGGTCCTCAAAATATTATTAAAATTATCTGGCTTTCTTTATTCAACCTCTAAGACTGAGAAACCCTTGAAGTCAGATGTCCGTTGTTTTGTTCAAGGATCTTTGTTGGCTTCATACAGTCAGACTTGGTGTTTTAAGGTTGTCTGGTCATTTCTGGGAAGAAGGTACTCGGTCAGTGCCTTGGCCCCATAACTAGTGTCCCTGGCTGTGCCCCATGCCATGAGCTGGGGCCCGGCCCTGGCTATGTCCTAGACCCAAGCTGGGTGGTCATGGTGAAGAAACTCGGGTCACACAGTCAGCTCTGCAGGGTGGATACCTCACTCAAATCTGATCAATCCAAGTTCTGTTTCGAGTTTCCCTGTAGAGAACAAGTTTCAGTTAACTGTGATGAAACTAAGATTGAGGAGTCACAAGCCACCAGCTGCCATGTTTCCTGACAAAGAAGAGAACAGGCTGACCAAAGGCTGCTGTTCCAATGGGCATTTTCCCGGATCCAGCACAGCTCCTGCACTTAGCAGTCCAAAAATACTCACTGAATAGGAAGTGCCTGCTATTTACTTAATGCACACTGTACGAAAACAGTACAGCAGGCATGACAAGAAAACAGCAGAAGAAACACCAGTGAGAACGGACCCAGAGTAACAGTGCGGTAACCAGGTAGGAGTTATTTTCAAAATTCCTGGCAAAGCAAAACTCAGAGCTCAGTCACTGCCTGGGTCTGCACTGACCAGAAAAAAGCCAGCAGGGAGCATGTTCTCGCTTGCAGCTCTATTTGGCTCCGAAGTCCGTTTTTTCCACCACCTCATGGTTTCTGTCTTCTCAAAGCTTACAAAAGTTGTTGGATGGAACATACAACATTAATTAGCTTGAGGATTGGCTCTGCCCTCTGGATGTCGACTGATCAGACGGATGTCGTTTAGGCTTAGGGAAAGCCTGGATGAGAAGCCAGCTTGTCCCAGGACCTACCGTGATTGTAGGCCGCAACTTGATCAGATTTGGGGTCAGATGATTGCATTTGGCAATGTTAATTCATAAAGTCTGCCAAAAAGTATAATTGCAAACAGAAACAATGTCTGACCATAACACAAAAAGAAAGCAATGTAAATATCCCAGCATCTGCTGTGATTTTTCTGAGATGGCCAGAATAGCGACAAAGAAGAAGAATTCATTATAGTGGTGGTTTCTGGGAAATCTGTCACCGCATTTCTCCCTGGAACATATTAAGTTTGTTTATTTTGTCTCATGAGGTCTAATCTAACGTTGTCGCCGAACTTTGTACATAATGTGTGCGTGTGTCTAATATTTTCTTGTTATAAGTTCAGGTCAATTTTCATTCAAATAATTTAAAAATTTTCCCTTTTCTGCTGTGACTTTAGCCATAACTTGTGCGAAAAGATGGTGACGAGGTGCTTCAGGTGGATCAGTATCAGAGGAGAAGCAACCACTTTCACCCCAGCAGCGGAGGGAGGAATGGGGTACTCTCAGGGATGTCTGCTCCCCAGGCTTCCTGAGGGAAAGCTTGGGGCTCAGGGCTTGGAAAGGAGAAGGGAGCTGGTCCCCTTTCTGCCTCAGAGTCTGTGCCAGTGCAAGATCTTTGCTTGCATGCAGCAGAACCAAGTCCATTGAGCAGGGAGCAGACATATCAGTAGGACAACAGGAAGCTCTTGGAATAAACGGAGAAGTGGAAACAGAACCTTGGAAGAAACAGGAGCAAGACATCCCCAAGAATTCGGCATTGTAATGACTAAACTTCAGCTGCTGTTTCACTCTGGTTTTGTAACACTGAAGTCAAGACTTTTAATCCTAGGAAAAAGTTAGCTCGTTTCGTTTGAGTCGGTTTCCCACCCTCGGCTTTTTCTTTAAAAGGTCATTACTGTTATTTTAAGAAGAGAACAGAGTCTCCCTGGCAGGAGAGTGGTACTACTCACCCCAGCCCCTCTCCAGGGTGGCTCTCGCGTGACCTGGCCGGATGCTGCTGTTCACAGAAGTGGTTCCCAGAGCCCAGAGCTCACCACGCAGACAGTGCAGGCGGACTTCCCGCTCCAGCCTCCCTCTGCGTGTTAATTGGAGATGTCCCGAGAACCTCTGCATTTCTCACAATGCCACGACTGTCCCGAGGCTGTGCAATAAGTGGGAAAAGTCTGAGATTTGTTTCCTTTTTCCTGCAAGCAATGAAACCTACTCATTTTGTTGGTTGTGGGCAGCAAGTACAAACAGTAATTCCTGAGCTTCTAGTTTGTGATGCTCTAGGTTAGAGCAATGCAGCTATATAATAAGGACAGTGCCTCTCAATCAGATAAAGGTGACGGCTTTGGATTGGTATTCAAGACGTGCAGTAACTGTGTCCTAATGGACTGAAGGTGGGTGAAAATCTTCTCCCTGAAGATATTAGAGACATGCTACCAAACACAGCAGCATTTTCTTGGGGCTGATATTCTTTGACCTCTCGGCCACATTTGGCATTGTTGATAGTTTTTTCCTTGAAACTGTCTTCCTTATCTTACCTTTCTGATTGGGTCTTCTTTATCTTTTACACTTATCATGCACCTGGTGTGTTCTAAATAAATGGGAAAAACAATGTCTGTTTAGGATTTTGAATGTGATTCCCAGCAGACATGGTGACCATCCTAGAAGGAGGGCAGAATATCCTTATGGGGCCCGGGGGTTAGTTCATGGCAAGCAGGTAAGGGCTGGCATCTTATGGCTTGGCACCAGGTCTTTCTTCACTAGGAAGCAGCAGCAGAAAGCTCTAATAGTCCAGAAAGACCATAGCCAGACAGAGAGCAGGCTAAGATGAAGCTCCGGGACAGTGGTGGCAAACCTGTGGCAGGCACACCACAGTGGCATTCAGAGCCTTCTCTGTCGGTGCCCGAGCCGGTCGCCCCGGCACCACCCCAGCAGCTGAGCATCAGATATTCAGGCTGAATTGCCATGTTGGCACTTTGCGATAAATAAGTGGGTTTCGGATTGCAGTTTGGGCACTCGGTCTCTAAAAGATTCATCGTCACCGCTCTAGGATAATTTCCGGACTGGGAAACAGTCATGGCAGGAAATTTACTATCTTCTGAGGCCTCGGGCACACTGAGTCTTGGGCATGAGGGGGCGCTCAGAATGGAAAGGGTGACTCTGCCTCTGAACCCTCGGGGGACAGGTAAGTGGCCAAAAGAAGGAGAGATTTAGGGAAAGATAACGAAAGAATTTTTATAAAATCTGAAAGTGAGACAAAGAGGTAAAGCACAAAAAAATACAAAACTCAAACACCCAACTTTGGTAAATTGTGTTCAAGTTGCAATTATCCAATTAGGTGATGTCATACAACATTACACAGCCCTCACGACAAAGACTTGGAAGATTTAATTAATGTCACATAAATCAATGTTATGTTTTAATTTTCAAAAACTATTAATTCAACCATAGAGTCTTTCAATGAAAGTAGAATACCTTAAATGGTGATAATTCTCCTTTGCTTGTACTGCTCAAATCCCAGTCTGAGTATCACATTTCATTGTGATCTTCGAGAAACATGGAAAAAACTGAGACATTCGAAAAGGGTTAACAAGGAAGGTGGCATTTCTTGAAACAAAATTGCATGAAGAAGAGTCGGAAAAACTGGGGATTTTTAATCAAGAAAAGAGATGAGGCAAGGGTGGTAATAGCTGCCTTGGACTACTTGGAGAGTGGTCATGTGGCAGAATAATTAAATTTCTTCCATTTTGCCTAAGCTGTAACTAAGAAATGTACAGCATTGGTGGGGGTAGGATTTATGGAATTTTCAGTTTGATAGAGAGAATTTTCAAAGATGCACAAATATACAAGCACAAAATGATTCGTCCCTGGTGCTGGTCACCATGCGTATTTGGACTCTCTTGGTTTTAACAGAAGAACAACTCAGGCTAGCTCAAGCAAGGAAAATAAAGAAAGACAACTATAAGCATGTTAATTGTAGCATAGTTTTCTGGAGCTCCTGCCATGTATTAGGCACCATTCTCAATAGTGAGACTATGAGAGTTAACAAAATAGAAAAACAAAATTAAATCTCTCTGGCCTCATAGACCATACGCTCTGGTGGGGGGAAATAGATGACTGGAGTCACGAGTCTGCCACATACATATGCTACACAGTATGTAATGGAGCATGGATGCAGGCGAGAGGCAAGCAGGGCAGGAATGACGGGGGACTGCATGCCAGTTCCAGGGCAGCGCTGACAGCCTGGAGGAAAGGGTGGTGTCTTGCACTTTATAATAAGGCACCGAGTGTGGTGACTACCAGCCAGAGACAAAAGAACAAACTACAGAGAGTGTTGGACCCCGACAGAGCCGAGAGGAGTGGTGCAGCAGGGAGCCTGAGGGTGTGAAGTCACCATGGCAAGAGGGTGGGGGAAGCCAGGGACACAGGGCCTCTGGGGTCACTCCGAGGAAGATGGGGAGACATGGTAGAGGGGGTCTGAGATGAATCTTGAGAGTCCCTCCTGGCTGCCGGACTGAGAACACAGTGAGCAGAGGAGAGCCCTGCAGCGGGCATCCAGGTGACCCAGGGACACGAGCCGGACCAGCCCCGGGAAGGAGAAACACGCCCTGTCCTCCCTCCGCAGCTGGGTCTCCATCACAACTTAACAGTTACAGCTGAGGTCTGGCTCCTATGTGCCCACACAGCAACTCAACTTTCCTTTCTCTTTTTTTTCATCTATCTCCACAGCAAGTCCCCCTGAGCTGAGGTAACCTCACCTCTGCCCAGCAATCCGGAAGAACTGACACCAGGGTAGGGCATAAAATGAGAGACAACCATTAGATCCGGCCCTTGGCAGCTTCCCGCTCTTTCCCCAACATCCTTCCTCTGGGGGGCACCAACTGGGACCCAAGCAGAACTCTCAAAGAGCCACAGTGAACAGGAACATTCCTTACCATAAATAATTCTCCTTTTTTTAGAGTGAAAATTGCCCTACTGTGAACAGAATTAAAACAGGAGAAGCCAGTGAAATAGAAGACGTGTTTTGTTTTTCGCAGATGAAGACAGAAAAAGGAGCATTTGTTAGCAACGTACCTCATACTTTGTGAGCATGGGTGGATCCTCATGTACACTTTTTATTAATGTTAGACTCTAAAGCCCATTCTCATCAACAGAAGCCTTTGAAGTAGAGGATAGGTGTGTAATGAGGCCAGCAGAACTTAGAGCACCAGCTTCTTCCACCGAGACGGTATTGACAGGCATACAACCGCTATTTATGAGGTTCTAAATCCTAAGCGTATATTATGTATACAAAAGAAAACGCCACCAGCAGAACTAATTCTTTTCCATGTCAGAATTTGGGCTAAGAAGCTCTAGGGTCAGAAAACAAGTCTTGCTGGTTTTCCGTTTGCATTTAACATTTGGGGAGACTTGGATAACCACCCTTTCTAGGCAGGGGTTCTTAAGTTTTTTGGAGCTGTGGGCCTTTTTGAATATTTTATGAAAACTACTGACCTTCTCCTCCAAAAAATGAACATACATACACAATTTTGCATAAAATCTCAAGGAGTTTATCATATTCCTGAACTACCAGGAGCCCAAATTAACAAAATCAAACAAAAGCTTTAAGGTTTGAAGTGCGAAAGTGTACGCCTTGGGTTATTTAACAGCCCACCTAATTCCACAGATATCACTTTTTCTGACACTTTAATTGTTGTAGTTTTTTTTCCCATTTTCTAAAGCTCCTTATGAGTATTTACAGACCTTTGCAAAATGTACTCATTTCGAGAAGAGTTCTGCAAGAATAGCGCCAGAGGAGTCCCTGCTATAAATAATTTAAAGAGTGCTTCTTTAAGAGGAGGGAGAAGAATGTAAATTAGAAATTGAATCTGTTGTACTTCCTATATTTTCCTCTTTGTCATTCCAGCAAGGAGGTTGGTCAACCTAATTATTCCTCTTTGCTTCATGTTAACAAAAATACTGACGATTAGATGTTTGAGATCATCTACTTGAATCCTTCTGAAAATTTTGTCCATCCAAATCACTTGGAAGCGTTTTTTAAACGCAAAATTTTAAAGTCCTGTTTCCAGAATATCTCATTCGGTGAGTCCAGAGTGAGGCCCAAGAATCTGCATTCTAAGCAGCTCTCTGGGGAGTTGCAAGCCCGTAAGTCCCAGGACTCCTTCGAAAAGGCACCACTTCCATCTGCTTAAAGTCGAGGGACGTAGCTCAAGTGGTAGAGCACTTGCCTAGCAAGCACAAGGCTCTGAGATTGATCCCTAGCAGCCAGAAATAAAAAAAGAGAGAGAGAAAAACAGACTGACAGACAAAGGACAGAGGCCTGCTCGAATTCTGCTGTATTTCCTCATTTCTACCCTGAAGCTGGACAGAGTCATTCACTTTTTTGTGCCTACCTCGCACACAATTGGCAGCATCACAGGAGATGGAGCTGGCGAATGCTCCAAGCTCATTTCTAGCTCAGAGACCTTGAACTTGCAGCTCCTTTAGCCAAAAAATGCTGTCCTTATAGTCATGGTACTTTCTTCCTTTGTTTAGATCAATGCTCACATTTCCCCTACTTGGTCCTTCCTGACCACCCCGTGTAAGACAGATCCTATCGCTCTGCATCCTGGTGCATCACATTATTCTTACTTGCAGCCTTTATCTCGGCCTGAATCACAGGTTCATTGGCTGACTGCCTGGGATAGCTTCATGGGGACAGGACCTGATCTTGTTCACCTCTGCGAACGAGCTCCTAGAGCCAGCCTGGGAGCCTCAGAAATAATTAACTGAGAAAAGTGCTTTATAAGTAGTATAAATCTTCTTCTGTTTTATGTACTCATGGCCTTCCTTGAATTTTTAACTATTTATTTGATGTTTATAAACGTTTCTTGGCTTTCTATTTCAGCAGGTATTATTATAACAGTAAAATTAGTCAACGATGTTCAGTCACAAAAGAACAAAGTACTTATTTTATTGTGACACAAACTCGTCTCCTTAGTCAATGGGCTTGGGGGACTACAGTAGTCACACAGAGATGGCAACAAGCGAAAGGGGGCATCTCTCTGCAGAGGCGGAGGAACCTGGCACCCCATCAATCAATTACTTCCGTCCAGTACTGCAATGAATATATATTATAGATGACCTGCTCTATGACAAGTACTGGCCCAGGCTGGGGACACGGAAGATAATAAAATGGAAGAAATAGTTAATGCCTTCAAAAAGATTTTATAGTACTGGAAGGAAAGTGGAGAAAAACATACACTATAAATATAGTTTAGTATGCGTGAAAGCACTAAAGGCTTTGGGACAAAGAGTGTGGAAGGAGGGACACAGACTGTGCATGTGTGGTGTGGGTGTCTGTGTGCAGTTCTAAGTAGGATGGTGCGGAAAGAGCACCCTGAGAAAGTGACCCTGGCCGAAGGCTTGAGTGAGAGAAGGGACGGTCCTATCTTAGAGCAGAGTGCTCCAGGCGGAGAATAGGATGACAAAGACCCTCAGGCAGGACCGCATGTGCCACGGGCAGACCAAGAGAGTGTGACAGCAGCAGATGAGGGTGGCGAGGGGAGTCTGACAGCGCAGGGCCTGCAGGCACAGGGGCGCGGAGCACTGGTGGGCTCCAGGGTTAAACCTCGGGGGAGGATCTGATTTACACTTGAGCGGGCTCACACTGCGCCGCCGAAGAGCGTCGCTTTCCTATCCAGACTCTGCACTCTCCAAAAAGAGTTTCCAAACTGTTTCCCAGGAACCTAATTACTTGGGATTATTTAACAATATTTATTGATCGCATATGAAAAACCAGGTATTAGGGGTTAACTTTTTTAATCTAGAAGGAGCTGGCATGAAAGGTCCCCCCCCCAGGGGGCTGTTGCCATGGCAGCCAGGCACTGACCCTCTGCGACCTGGGCTCTGCTCAGCGGGCCACACAGGGTGCCCCGGGAGGGCGAGGACGTCACCATCAGCAGAGCAGAGCCCGCCGCGGGAGCAGAAGGGGCCGCCGGTGGGAAGAGCAAGACGCCCAGGATGGGAGGAAGGCAGAAGGAAGGAGACAGTGGCCAGGGGAGTCCTGGTCTGGGATGAATTTGTATCAACACAACGCATTTCTCGTTAACTTTAAAGCAGAAATGAACATTAGAGTTTCATCTGCATATTCCAACATCTGCCCAGGGAAGGACAGCCAAGCGGGGATTCTTACATCGGTGAAGGCTAAGATTAGGGAAACAGTCCTCAGGGCAGACAATTACATCAGCATATTTCTCTGATTTATATTTTAAATAGTGCAAGTATTCCCAGAGGCTTAGTGACAGACACAACTTCTACGAATACATTAAACTCAAATCATCTGCACACAACTTGCTGAAGCCCTTTCCACATTCAAGCAATTTTCGAAGGCAGTTATGTTTGGAAATTTTAAACCTGCGGTTAATCCAGCTAAAGAAGAACAGAGTTCACTTCAGTAGTGTTGCAAAATGATATCCTTTCTGCCCCCAGCCATTGTTTCTTAGCACCGAGGTCTGGGAGAGCCGCCTGCATCACCAGCTGCGTGGAGGAAAACACAGGCCACAAAACAGGCAGGTAGACGGGCAGAGTGGTGGACAGAGGAGATGATGTGAGGGCTGCAGTCGGAGGGACACGGGGACAAATTCAGTACTGTTCCTTCCCAGGAGTGTGGCAGTGGCCAAGTTATTCAGCCTCCACTTCAAAGGCCTAGAGTCCTGCTTAGACTGGACAGCTAGGATCCAACCTTCCTTCGCTACCTCCTTGCTGGGGGAACTTAAGAAAGCAACTTAACCTCTAGGCACCCCCATTTTGTTAACTGTCGGACAATAGTACCTACCTCGTAGGGCTGTTGGAAAATGAAATGACTCAAAATTTTGTTAAGGGCATAAAATAGGGCCCGATAATTGAAAAGAACCATTTAAGTGTTTGCTCTTTTATTATCATTAAATAACAAGGATCTAATAATGCACAAGGCTTTTGAAATAATTAAATGGCTTCTTGGAAGAGCTAGTGTTTTAGCTACTTTTCTCTCGTTGGGACAGAATACCTGACACCCAAAGTTAGAGGAAGAAAGGTTTATTAGCTCACAGTCTGCAGAGGTTTCAGTCTATAGTCTGCTGGGTCCCAGGCAGGGCGGCATGGCAGAGGCAGGGCGGACCGGCCTGGCAGAGAGGCAGCCGACCAGCAGCAAAGCAAGGTCAGGAATACAAGGAATGTATGCAAATAAGCGATGCAAACAGGCAGCTAGTTAGCTTCTTCCTGTATCTTATCTAGGCTACCTGCCCTTAGGGCAGGTAGCACTCCCACCCTTAATTTTAGTTTCACATCTTTGATCCCAGCAGAACCATGCCAAACCGATCAGTGGATAAATTTAGTAACCGCACACTCTAGATCCAGCTATCTCTTACCACATGAGGCTTTGGGGGGACATCTAGACACAAACCATAACAGCTAGTATGTCATACAGTGAAGGGCACAGACCTGTGAACTCATGACCAGGCTATGTGCATACAGATCATACAGATTTTTCCTGTGCCACGAAGCTGTATGACCACAGGCTAACTATGGCCACTAGACTGTGTAGATGTCACTTTTCCCATCTCCAAAACAGAGATTAGAGGATTTATCCACAATAATTGTATGATCATTTAAAATACAAGTTAACCCATTATCACCACCATTATTCAACATAGTTCTGGAAACATTAGCCAGAGCAATTAGACAAGAGAAAGAAATAAAAGGAATAAAGACAGGAAAGGAAGAAGTTAAACTATGGTTATTTGCAGATGACATGATACTCTACATAGAAGACCCAAAAAACTCCACCAAAAAACTTCTAGATTTAATAACTAAATTCAGCTGCGTTGCCAGATACAAAGTCAACACTCAAAAATCAATAGCATTCCTATACACAAACAATAAACCCACTGAAAAGGAAATAGCAGACAATATACCTTTCACAATTGCACATAAAAAAATAAAATACTTAGGAATCTACCTAACAAAGGAAGTAAAAGACCTTTACACTGAAAATTACAGCACTCTAAAAAAAGGGAATGGAAAGGGATATCAGAAAATGGAAAAATATCCCATGTTCCTGGGTAGGAAGAACAAACATAGTGAAAATGGCTATACTTCCTAAATTACTATACAGATTTAATGCAATCCCAATTAAGATACCACTAACATACTTCAAAGAATTAGAAAGGAGAATCATGAACTTCATCTGGAACCAGAAGAGACCAAGAATAGCAAAAACAATCCTAAGCAATAGGGGAAATGCAGGGGGCATCACAGTTCCTGACCTAAAACTATACTACAAAGCTACAGTGATAAAAACAGCATGGTACTGGCAAAAAGACAGACCTGAGGATCAATGGAACAGATTGGAGGATGCAGAAACAGCTCCAAACACACTCGAATACCTCATCTTTGACAAAGAAGCCAAACACCCTCATTGGAAGAAGGATAGCCTCTTTAACAAATGGTACTGGAAAAATTGGCTTGCCACATGCCAAAAACTAAAACTAGATGCATGTCTCTCACCATGTACTAAACTAAAGTCAAAGTGAATCAAAGATCTAAACATTAAAACAGAAACACTAAATCTACTGGAGAATAGAATAGGAAGAACCCTCAAAGACATAGGGGTAGGGAAAAAATTTATGAACAGAACCCAAACAGCACAGGAAACAACATGAAGAGTCAGTGCTTGAGACCACATGCTATTAAAAAGTTTTTGCACAGCAAAAGAAATCACAAATAGAGCAGGGCAAAAACCTACAAACTGGGAAAAAAATTTTTGCTAGCTATCCATCAGACAAAGGTCTAACATCTAGAATATACAAAGAACTCAAAAAAACAAACCTCTCAAATGCAAAGACCCAATCCAAAAATGGGCAACTGAAATGAATAAACATTTCTCAGACGAAGAAATTAAAAAGGCAAATAAATATATAAAAAAGTGTTCAACATCATTAGTCATTTGAGAGATGCAAATCAAAACAACATTAAGATTCCACCTCACTCCAGAAAGAACCGCGTTTATGAAAAAATCAACCAGTAACAAATGCTGGCGGGGCTGTGGGGAAAAAGGAGCCCTCCTCCATTGTTGGTGGGAATGTAGACTGGTCCAGCCACTGTGGAAATCAATATGGAGATTCCTCAAAAAACTACAACTGGAGGTTCCATTTGACCCAGCTACTCCCCTACTGGGGATCTTCCCAGAAGAACTGGAATCCTCATACCACAGGGATCTATGCACAACCATGTTTATAGCAACACAATTTGTAATAGCTAAGTCTTGGAAACAGCCTAAATGCCCAACAACCAATGAATGGCTAAAGAAAATGTGGTTTTTCTACACAATGGAGTACTACACTGCCATAAAAAGGGATAAACTAGAGTCATTTGTATGTAAATGGATGTTCCTTGAGAACATACTATTAAGTGAAATAAATCAGACACTCATGAGTACACATCGAATTGTTTCTCTGATATGAGAAACCATGGATGTAAAAAAAGGACGAAGAGGTGTAATAGATACAATCTAAAAGGAAGATAATATTCCAAGGAGAGGAGCATTGGCTGGAGAGAGAGGGAGAAGTGGGAAGGGAAAAGAGAGATAGAAAAAGGAAAGAGAATTCATGGAGAAATGTGAATGTACCTGCTGTAAATAGGGAAGGGAAAAGAGGGGAGGGGTGGGGAAGAGGGAGGAGAACCAAGATGCACCATGTACAGGTACAAAATAAATGTGATGAATATAACCATTATATGTACATTGTACCAATACATGTTCTTGGTTAAAAAATAAAAAAAAAAAAACAGAAAAAAATAAAAAGTAAAGTACAATTAAATGATATCCAAACATCCAAAATGCTCCAAGTCCAAGGCTTTTTGAGCATCAACACGTTGCCACCAGTGGAAAATTCCACACGACTTCACGTGATGGGTCACAGTTAAAACACAGGAGCACTAAAAATATTATATGAAATTACCATCAGGCCATGTGTTTAAGTGTTTATGAAACAGAAATGAATTGTATGTGTACAGTATATACAAATAACCCCAAATCCAAAAATATCCAAAATCCGAAACATTTCTGGCCCCAAGAATTTCAGATAATGGATTCCCCACCTGTACTATAAATATGTTGAGTTTAGTTCCTGGTCCACAGGAAGCAGAAAACAAACGTCAGCTATTATTTGACTGTATGTTCACACATGTCAGCTACTACTTGGCATGTAGTACCTGACCAATAAACTTTATTTTCTCCTTCGTCAATCACAGCGTTCTTATTGCAAAATCACATCTCTCTGTGAGCTCAGTGCTCTCTAACCTGTAACAGCTGTTTGCAGTGTATTTACAGGTGGTGCCATGACTCTATCAGCATGGAGTTTCTAAAGAAAAGAACGGTCCCTCTTCTGAAGTGGGGATGATCATGTTGCCATCCCGAAACATCAGTATCGTTCAGCAATCTCTGATGATGACTAATACGGAAGAAGTACTGCTGGGGTACTACAGGCAAGGCGTGTTCTCAACAACCCAGGGGGAGACCCTAACAATTAAACAGATGGTCCCAAGTAAGTGTGATGGCTAGGATAAGAAAGCCACAACCAAGAATTATGACGAGATTCAAGCAGCGCAGAGGGTTGGTCTTTCATAGACCAGAAACGGCCGGGATAGGGGTTAAAACGTAGAGGGAAAAGCATATGTAAATGAGGCGACACGTTTGGAAAATCACAGGTAACTTAGCTAGATAAGTAAGCAGAAATCTTCCAGCCCAGAAGAGGAATGCTAGGGACTTTGCCTCCACCCCATAGTAAATATTTAGAAAATGGTATGTTGGCAAGAAGCAATTCTGTCCAGACCTGGGGAAGACAGGAACTGTAGGAGAGAAGAGAAACAAGCAAGGTGACCCTCAGTGTCGCCAAAACTTGTCACGTGGAAGCAATTCTTGAAACAAAAGACAAGCAGATGATAGCGGCTTTGTTAAATTGAAGGGTCAGGGCTTGGGGGGAGGCTGGTGTGGCTGGAGTCTGAAGGGAAGAATATTGCCACAGAAGCAGTCATAGAAGGAAAGAGGTCCTCCAACCTGCATTGGAGTCACACTGAATGCTCATCTTCCCACATGCGACCAGAAGTTCTCGGAAGAAACTGCATCTACAGATCGTGCGAAATGCTTCGCCTCAGTTGAGCAGAACGCTGTGATTGTGGAGAGATGGACGGCTGTAGGTTGACAGTCGAAATTATCGTGAGCGCTCTTAGTCTTTTGGATAGCCAGTTTCTATCACTGTGTGTGTCTGCCCTCATGTCCTCGAGATTACGGGGCAAAACTCAGGATGGATCACTAAACTTGGCAGGGCTCCAGCTTCCTCCAGCCAAAGGCTAAGCATGCCGTGAGATCACTTCTGACACCTGCAGAAGAGGTCTGACTGCCTCACTGTCCTCCGCCTACCTAATGCTCCCACCAGTGTAGCCGGTAAATGTATTGACTGATGTCTTTCTTTTGCTCATGTACACACGAACCGTGAAAGTTCATGCAACCTCTTCCATGGTGGGACATGTCATTCAGGGTGACCTGAACTTGTGCTCCCAGGCCACAGTCACTCATATTTGGTTCAGAATAAACTATTTTCTATCATCATTTAAAGCAGAGTTGTCGGGCTGGGGATTTAGCTCAGTGGTTAGAGCACTTGCCTCATAAGCACAAGGCCCTGAGTTTAATCCCCAGCACCAAAAAAAAAAAAAAAAAAGCACAGTTGTTATTTTCATTAATATTATTAAAGAGAATATCATACCATTATTAAGGCTTTGGGGCATAATGGAGGTGCTTGAGGCACATCGAAACTCTAGGGATAGCTGATACACGGAAAGCGTGTGCCATTATCTAGAGAGCAGTTTTCTAAATGAGAGCCACTTCTCCTATCCCCCGGGCACTGCTCAGGACGTGTCTACGGAGAACTCTAGTACAAATGCACAGCTGGTGTGAATAGTGCTTAAGAAAATGAATACATCTTAGGGAGAAAAATACTGCCACATTCAAGAGCAAAATGAAATGCCCAAAATATCAGAGTAGCTGCCTTCTACGTCTCTCTGTGAATCTTTAGCAGATACATGCACAAATGCATTCTGTTCATTTGCAAGTCTTGTTTTCCAAGCTCCTGAAAACACTGTGAGTTCTCTGCTGGGGTTCGTAATTATTACTATGCCTGGGATTCAGAAGCGCAAAGGTGAGACGCAGTGAGGCTGTTGATCTTGCTATAGCTGAATCTTTTCCACCCGTGGTCCAGAAGAGAGATTCTGTTTATAACCATGATGATCCATGAAGGTGCGGAAAGAGTACACCATTTAGAACTGGAATTTCAAATCCCATATCTCAATTAGAGACCATGCAGAGGCAGAATTAATCTCCTGCTGAATGTGGGTCCCCCTGGGAACGCAGAAGGAGAAAAAGTAAACAAACACACACACACACACACACACACACACACACACACACACACACAAAAGACAGACAGACGCTGGGGCCCCAGAGACAAGTGGTACCATTGAGGTCAAGCAGAAAAACTTGAATTGCAACACTGAGGAATTCTGTCCTCTACAATTACAGAGAGAGTTTGGAAAGATGATTACAGGTCTGGGAACTAAAATCATGACAGAAAGATTAAAAAGAGTACTGGGATTCAGTCTAAACTAGAGAGCAACGGAAGTTAATGGGAAATTAATACTCTTTGCATGAATGAGGAGCTCCTGTCCCCAGTGTGCCTGGGGGGTTTCTTGGGAAAGTCCTGAAAGGAAATTGCTTAAACTTTGTAAAAAATGGAATTCAACTACATAGGTAATACAGAAGGCTATAATCTGACTTGGTAAATAATAACTATTTATCCAGTACCCAAATGCGGTGGTGCCTCTGACCCTCCTTCAGGACACTTGCCCATTTCTCCAGGGAGGTGGCCAGCAGCGAGGTTCCAGCCCGGAAAGAACAGCTGGAAATGCTCCTGGCGCGGGAGGGGCCGCCTGGGTCCATTCTGCAGGGCCGCCCTTGGAGACCTCAAAAAACAGCTCGAACACTCAGGCGTACAGAATACAAGTTGCATAAGACCGAAGTGCCATCGTCCACTGAGTTAATACGATTTGCGGTATTGCCCTTGTACGTTATTTTGGTTAATCCAACAATAATCCTTGCAAAGGCAGTTTTGTACATCGAGATTTTAATGTAGGGCTAACACACGGCCCCTGAGCTCCTAGGGACTTAGTCTTATAAAGGTAAACTTTCCGTCTCGTGAGGCCCAAGCCCAGCCCAGCAGCCTGCTTAAATGTAGGCGCCATGGCACCTGGAAAACACGGCCCGTGTGCGCTTGTGCTTGCTCTGGCCAGAGCCGGTCACCTCTTCCGACTTCGCTGCAAGAGAGGCCGGGGGACAGAGAAGCTGAGGCACAGCGAGCGAGGGTGAATGATCTCTGCCTGGACAGGTGCCTGTACTAGCTAATCGCTGTTGCTTAGCAGTACTGTCACAATTCAGTGGCTTCCGTGGGTCACCCTCTGTTTCCGTCTCAGAGGGCTGCAGTCACAATGGGGCTCAAGTGACAGCGCCATGTGAGGCTCCACTAAGGCAAGGTCTGTTTCTGGTTGTTGGTAGCCTTCTGCTGCCTGCGGGCTGATAGACTGAGGTCCTCCGTTTCCTACTGACCATCCACTGGGCATCTCCTTGGTTCCTTGTCAACGTGGAAGCTTCCTTTTCAAGGCAAGTCAAGGGCTGGGGATTTAGCTCAGTGATTAGAGTGCTTGCCTTGCAAGCACAAGGCCCTGAGTTCAATCCCCAGCACCACAAAAACAAAACAAACGAACAATCAAGGCAAGTCAAGGATAGTCCCCCAGAAAGACAGACACTGCAGTACTATGTAAGGCCATCATGCAAGTGATTGCCTATCATCTTTGCAGTGTTCTGCTGGTTGGAAGCAAATTACAGGTCTTGCCCACCTCGAAGGGGAGTAGATTATAGATGAGCTTGGGAGCATAAGGAAGTAGGAAAAATTGAGACTACTCTTATTCACCACAGTAATGTTGTGTTCCTACTTGTCAGAAAGAACAGTCAGGGCACAGGAAGATTAAGTCTTAAAGACCTTACCACAAGGAAGTAGTACAGCTGGCGTTCTCATTTTATTTTTAAACTATCACACTGTAACACTTGACTACAAAGAGCTTTCTATTGTGGTAAGATTCACTTTTGTACCTTGCAGATGATGGAAAGTAAGAGTCAGATTTCCATTGTAGATCAGCTAACTACTGGGTTCGGACATGCAAAGGTAAGAATAGATAGAGCCAAGAGGCACTTTGGAGATTCTCATGAAAGTTCAGATGGCAGATGATGCCAGACTCGAGGGGAACAACAGTATGAGGGATAGAGTGGAGGAAACACATTTGAGAAATACTGGGGATGTGAGCAAAGTTGACAGGACTTGTTGACTGAGTGCTGGTGATAGAGATACAGGTGCGTCAGAGAAGAATCCCCAGACCCTGGCAGGCTGGGATCGTGCTCCTCAGGGTCCACCCCCCCACCTCTACTCCACTTATCTTGCTTTATTTCTACTTCTTTGATATATCTAAGTTATTCCACAGCATAGTCTTTGCTGGTCTCATTTCCTAGAACACACCCCCAATCTCATGGTTAGCTACTCCTCTCTTGTGTCTTCTTGTTCTTTTTCCCATCTCACACAGCAATATCACCAGATAAAATTCTCTTGATATTATTGGTTTATTTATTTAGTTTTTTTTTTGCTTGCTAGTAATGTAATCTCTTGGAAGCGAGGGGATTCATTTGTGTTGCTTGTCCCCATGAGCCCAGGACAAGAGCATGACATGTAGTTAGGACTCTGCCTTGGGACAAATGATCGACTAGGAGTAAATGAAGCAACAAGATACCTGGCAGCTCAGGGGTTCGGTGGCAGGTGAAGTAAGACAAAGGTGCAAAAGGTCTACAGCATGTTGGAGACTGAGGCGGGTTGTGGGAATTTAAAGTTTCAGAGGAAAGGATCTGGGAAATAAAAACTTGCAGGTTGCAACCACAAGAATGGATAGACCACAGCGTATGTCACTATGATGGGAGGAACTAAGGGAGAGTGAGGCCGGGTTGCCGACTCTGAGCTCTGGACAGAAGGCTAAATATGATGGCAAGAGAGAGACTTGGGGGACCATGACCACAGTGCTGAGGTCTTCTATAACTGGAAGGAAGGCATCTGGACCCGGCTGGTAGGAATGGAAGGAAAACTGATAGGGTGAGATGGCAATCGCTCCACACAGAGGGGAGTTTTGAGGACAACAGTCTTATACAGTCAGCTCTGTTATTGGCCCTAGTTTTTGGTGAGGACAGTGAAGGGTGGATGAAATAACGGCCTGCTGATGAGTTTTGCATCCACAAGCTGAATTCAGGGCCTTCATTTTAAATCATTTTACACCCAGCTCTCAGGAGATCATCACAGTTCAGAACTCATTCTTTTGAATCCTGACTCCCGGATTCATTTTGTATAGATAGATACACTATACAAAAGTTTCTATAACTTACAGGGCAACTGTGCTAACCCACTTTTATGGTTTGTTCATTCATCGTCAAATACTTAGTAGGTTCTCACTCTGGACCATCAGGCACTCTGTTTATCATTTGACATTCATGATGCTTTTTAATGTTCTTCACTATTAGGGCCTTATTGTTCCTCATGTATAAAGAAAGAAATCCCAGCGTCTCCCACAGTGCCAGGATAAAATGAATCCCTGTGAATTCTAGCTGAGCGTGTTGATTTGAACATGTTCATGCAAGGCTGGCTGGCTGGAAGGATAGTTCCTGCAGGTGCTCCGCCCGTGACTTCTGTCCACTTAGCACTTGCTTCAGGAATTCTAAACATTTTCCATCTGAGCACTTCCTATGAAGAAGCTGCAAAATTGATGTCGACAGAATAAAAGAAAATGATGAGTCTGCAGCTTCTGGTCCAAAGAATTTATAGCTCTCCACCTATTAAGTTGTAGATGGACAGATGCCAAACTTTCATAGATTTTTGGGTTCCGTCAAATTAGTTTTTCTCCCTGCTTGACAAACACAAGGCATGTTCTCTTTACCCCAGCATAAAATGCGTTGCCACAGCATTGTCCAGCTCCCCAAGGACACCCCCAAGTCCCCATGATCTCAGCAGTTCCTGTCCCGTGGGGACCCTTCTCGATTGCCCCGTGAAGGCGCCTCACCGTCATGACTTCTTCCAGCACCTACATCCCTCTCTGGGTGATGTGTAAGGCGCCACACAGACCACTGAGGTCTGGCGCTTTCAGGGACAATGCACCTTGATGTATTATACTAGGACAAAAGCCCCACCGCCTAATGCGTACTGGTGACCTGCCTCTTTTTTTTCCACTGTCCCACATGGAACACGAGAAAAATGACAGACACAGGTGAGTGTTCCAGATTTTACCACTGCCAAATAAATGAAGCACTGTTTTTGCCGGGGCTCCTTTCCTTCCTCTGCCTGAGGGAAAAGAATTCATCGGTTGGTCCCAGGGGTTGTTGTGAACCAGAAGCAAGAAAAAGCACCAAGGAATAAACGTCCCGGTCCTGTGAAGCAGTAGTGAAAAGTAATGTGGATCTTTCTCTCCCAGAGGCTCTGGAGCAGGAAGCTGGCACTTGGAGAGTGTGGGGATGTGGCAGGTGCGGGGCTGGGGAAGGGCTGGGGGAAGGAGGTGAGGTTGGGAATGAGCAGGGCCTGGGAACTGTGGGGCGTCAACAACAGGAGAGGAAGGGGGGGTTTGGTGAGAGCTGCCTTTGACTTTCACCTTCCTCAGTCAAACTGAGTGAAGCTTTGACTTCCCGCTGGGCTCCCCTCTCTGAGCACGGTGCCTGCTCCATTGCCCTGTGCAGTCCATGGCTCTCTCAGGATGCACCCGTGTGCTCTGTCAGCACCTGTCAAATTTGCCTGGTGTCCCAGACATGAAGAAGCCAAAAGTAAGTAGCAGCTTTGTAGATGCCTGCAGTTGAGATAAAGGTTGAAAAGGTGATGTTTGTAGCCTAAGTTAATAGTAACAGAATTGTCCATTGTTTGAGAGGAATTCAGTGGGGAGTTGGAAGAAATGGTTACATGCAGATCATCCCCATTTCAGAAACTGGAAATCTGGACTGAGATTTGACAGTGGCCGTCGTCTAGTCAGCAGCAGAATGAGAAATCAAGCCTGTATCTGGGGAGCACCGAAGCCCGTCTTGTCTTGTCGTCATGGTTATTTCTCTGCAGTGTGGGCCGCTTGTGTGAGGCAAGCGCTCTGCCCCTGAGCTACGCCCCCCGAACCCAGCACTTGTCTTCTCTCTGCTTCCTCACACTATCTCTGGTCTGGGAGAGAAAAAGGAACATTTTCACAGGGCTTCAGAGACATTTCCCCAAGGCCTGCACCAGCCACTTTAGACAAGTAATAAAAGCATTATTCGCAGTGTTTTACTAGTCACAATAGATGCTCAAGCTCGTTACCTTGCCTTCCCTTATATACTTGTCTCCCAAATGGCACTTGTTTTAGTCACTATTTCCATTTCTCTGTCCTTCTGGTCTCCCGCTCACAAGGTTTTGATGCAGATTCCACTTATTAATGGAAAACCAATGCTTATGCAGTTTAATTTTAAATTATTATAGACACAACAGAAAGCAGCACACAGGCTGCTTATGTATCATCAGCAAGAGTGACAAATGTCCTTGAAGGAAATGTTTTAAAAAATGCCACCTAGTTCCTCAGCAGTGTGTTATTTCATTTCCTCTATTTTAAGTTTATATGAGAAAACGCAAAGCAAATTGGTCGGTATCTTGAAGTCTGACTGCTTTCAAAATTAAAAAACAAACTTTAGAAGTTAATACTGTACAGGCAAATACAGCCACTACTACACTCAGTGTAATTTAGTATAATTCCATTCAATTAAATATCGCTGCTGTAAGGAGAGATTAAAGGCTTGACAGCTGCGCTCTAAGTATAGCAATTAATGTAGTTGGAGTCCAGGAATCTACAAATGACTCCATTACGTTTCACGAAGTCAAAGGACGTAAAGAGCAGTTGTTAACTCATTATTGGATTAATAGAGGATTGTTGGTGTTGCATCATTTAAATCATAGGTCTTAATCCCTGTAATAAAGTCAAGGGTTGCTGTGTTTGCGAAACAGAACAAGACTCCAGGACTCGGGAGATCCTGTCGGCAGCTTTCTTCCGTTGTAGTGAAGGCAGCCAGGCCCAGCGGTCTGTGGAACGTGTTGATCTTGTGTCTGGCCGGGGACGTCAGGGTTGTTGGGGCTGACGGAATGGCAGAAAGTGAGTGTACAATCACTGAACGGCAGTGGGATTGCAGGGATTCTGAAAAAAGTCTCTCGACTGAAATCACGCTGCCTTCTCTCTATTTGGATATTGAAATCCAGCCACAGTGGTTGTGGTCCTTTGGATATTGAGGTTCTTCCAGACTTTCCGACATTTCTGTTGCCATGGGGATGGGTTATGATTCTTTCTTCAAGGCCTAAGATTCCACTTCCAGTCGCTCTCACCAGTAGAGCATGAAGAACCCGGAGAAGTGATGAAATTAACAATCCAGGCAATTGAGCCTTTTCTGTAATCACACGATAATTTTTAAAATAACGTACTAGATAAATACAAGAGCTACCACATTTAGCAAGATGTAAATGAATGATATAATACTCCTTCACATTCAAACTGCTTACCAATTGCAATTTGACTTATGCTTCCCTTCCAAAATTATAGTGAAACTTTTCTTCAGATTACACAGCTCTGAAACTCTTTCTGAACCAACTTTCAGGTGATTGCTTTTCTTGGCAGAAAGAGATTTCTTTCTTTCTTTTTCCTTTTTACTCTCTGGCTCCAGTTGGTCTCCGCACTCAGACTCCTTTGGCACCTTCTAGTCCTTTTCACAGACTTAATGGCGAAGTTCCAATGTTTCCTCTTCTCTTTCTCTGTCCCTTTGACATCTCTCACCATGATGAGTTGAAGAAATCCACAAGAAATCATGGTGATCGTGGACCAGATCCTGTGGAAGCCATCACCTACTTGTCCTCAACATTCAGCTCACCACGCGCACTGAATTCCTGCTACCCTCTTCTGCTCTCAAGCCCTCAAGAAAATAATTGACTGAGATGAATACCAATCAGTTAAAATGTCTGCCTCAAACCTCAGGCCAACTTCTTTCGAAAGATGGAAAAAATACTCGAAGAAAATGCAATAGGAGGTTTTTTTTTTTAAAACACACCTGTAGAACTTCTACAAAGGATTTTGTTCAAGTTTAATTCCGCAACTTGCCTCAGCTCCTCTTGGATATGACACAGAAAAACAGAGAAGTTTTTTTTTAAAGAGCGTAAAACTTGTTTACAGTGAAACTAGGGTGGAGAAAACCTGCTAACTCTACCTGTAGGAGCTGCCGAGAGCAGCCCAGGAGTGCAGCTCAGAAATCTCTAGAAAATTACCTCCTTAGAAGGGCACCGTTCCACCCTACGGGGGAATGCTGCAAGGAAGGATGAGATCAAAGGGGCTGGAAGGAAGGCCGAGGATGAGAAGAAGTGTGCAGAAGGTGCTGGGAGGTCCAGAGCTGGCATATCTCAGGAAGCACCAGCAAAGTACCCAATTGGAATTCATGGGGATCGCCGTGGGGGCAGTTCTGTCCGGTGGCTGCAGGAACTGGTAAAGGAGCTGGGGGAACAGAGGGCTGGCGGGTGAGGCCACCTTGAACTTAGGTTGGTTCGGAGCGGCATGGAAGTGTGGCCCAGCAAAGGGTCATATTTAAAGGACATCATGCCTCTCTATGCTGACAGGTTGAGTTCTGGTGTTGCTGGACCAGCAAAGCCACATCGATCCTTCGTCCTCTGCATCCCTCCTTACTCCTTTAACTTCTTGCAGGAGGCTGGTTCAGGGCAATACAATAAGTAAACAATTTTTAGAAAAGGAAATATATTCATCCACAACATATTCCATATGTGAGAAGAGCAGCAAGATATTTCTACAGAGGAAACCTTTAAGGAAAATTTGCCACGGAGCACATAAAAATTAAAATCAATCTATCATTGATTCAGAAAAAGTAATAAAATCTCAGATACGCAAACCAAGATAAACAAACTCCCGAGGGAGAAGAATGGAAAAGAGAAGGTAAAGGGCAGAGCTCAGGAAAAATCATAAGGGAACAATTATAGACATAAAATGATTAGAAAGATCCCAAGGGAGATTTGACACCATTGAGAACACAAGAAAGACCACACAGGATAGAAATGAGGGGAAAAAACCAACAACAACAAAAAAGGAAAGAGAAGCAAAGAGACGAAATTGTAGACAAATCAGAGCCATAGAAGTGAGACAAAGCATAGCCCACTTGTATGCTTAATTGGAATTCCAAAGGAGAAAACCAACTGAAAGCAACAGAATGAATATCTTAACATGTGAATGGAGAAGACTCAGCACAGCAAGCAGTTAAGTTGCCTGTAACCATCCACACTGAGCCCCATGATGGTAAAGTTACTGCCTTTGAAGACGCAGAACAAAACCTTTTGGGAACCCACTAAAGGCGTCAGAAGGCAATAGGAGGAACTCAGTTTTAAGGCAGAGAAAATCAGGATGGAATCACGCTTGTGTACAATCACGTTTGGTGTCACAAAACAGAGCAGAAATAGGGTACTCAGGAAGAGAGTCTAGTTTATATTCATGATGTCTTATTTTAAATAAAAAGGGCAATCATTTTGTTTTGATTTTATGCTTAGAGAATTGGATTAATCAGTTCTTTTTATATCCTCGACATTGCTAAACACACTGCCTATGGATACATGTATGCATGCACACATGTGTATTTGTATGTGTGCATTTGCATGTAAGTGTTTATGTATTATTAATATAGTAACTGAAAAAAATGCATGAAGTCACCTGGAATGAGAACACTAGTGTGCTTAGTTATTGCTTCTATATGGTGTCATCTTTGCCTCCCTGAAAATAAGCAATATCCTGAATGGGGTGTGTGTGTGTGTGTGTGTGTGTGTGTTCCTAAAAGGTGTTTTGCTGTATATGGCCTTCTGACACTTCAAATCTAAACCCCACGAATTGTTAAGTGGCACAATTATTTTGTGTACCATTTTGTTGGTCAGACAGAAAGTACAATGCAGAGGAATTTGATATAAAATACTAGTTCTGGGTGTAAGGTTGCTATCCACTGAAAGAAGAAAGAGACGACCCTAAGGTGGCATGGCGGTCTCACACTCTACCGCTCAGAAAATGAAGAAAACTCATGGAGGAATGTAGAAAAGAGGCTCCGTGGAACTGCAACTCAGACCCACGTAGAGTAGGAGCAGCTTGGTTGGTGCGGGGGTGTCGGGTCTCAGGTGAGGGGCTCCAGGCCTGGGGTTGGCCCTGGGCCTCTGGGGAGGGGCCTGTAATAGAAAGGATGTTACCAAACTGGACTGCCAGGGATGGAAAAATCCCAAGCTGGGTTCAGTTGCCGCTGCTCTTGTGGAGAAAATATGCTGAGGGTGGGGATGGAAGGAACAGGGAAGACTCGGGTAGCCAATGGGAAGAGCAAACCTTCCCTCCCCCTCCAGGCCTGGGGGCTCCTCTGACGCCCCCTGCTGACGAAGCCTCTCATGGAACCGGCTAGCCAAACTCAAGTGTGATTTGCTGTCTCAATCCCTGTATCACAAAGCACTTTGTGGAAGGATGAATTTGGAGCTTACAGGCTGTATCTTAATAACTGGCACAACCACTAATCGAGAAAAAAATTCTGGCAAGCAAGCTGAGATTTCTGAGAATAGGTAAAATGTCACCCTGCTGACTTGTTCCTATGGCTGGATTTAGCTGTACAACCCTGACTTTCATTGCTATGTAAAATTCCACTGTGGGGCTGTGCCTCAATTTATCCATTCTTGGTTGAAAATTTTTGGAGTACTTCCAGCTTTTGCTACTATAACAATGTTAATATGAATATTCTTGTTCATGTTTTCTGATATATTAAGATTCTGAATATAAATGTAGATGCGGGATTGTGGGCTCATGGAGTTTATAAATGTCCAGTTTTAACATATGTTGTCAAAGTATTTTCCATAGTAGTAGTAATTTATAGGGCAACCTGCAAGGGATAGTGCCTACTGATGATATTCTTGCCGGGGCTTGGTATCAGACCATTTTGAACAAGTAAGAACTGGGTGTACTGGGTGTGCACACCTGTAATCCCAGCACTCTGGGATGCTAAGGCAGGAGGGTCACATGTTGGAGCTTGAGCAACTTAGTGACTTGGAGAGATCTTATCTCAAAATAAAAATTAAGAAAGAGACTAGGGATGTAGCTCAGTGTGAAGGCACTAGGTTCAATCTCCACCACCAAAAAAGTAACCCAAAACTCAGGGAATACTGTGCATATGGATGTGAAGCCCAATGGACAGTTTCCTGTTTGAGGAAATTAAGAAAGGGTACACGCTGGCTAATAACTGGGGAGGTTTCGGCAAAGGACTGGTGGTGACAACTTCAGTTTCCTGTATTTCCTCTTGGATGTCTAACACATATCTTAAACTTCACCTTTTTGAAAATGAATTCCTCATACTCCTACCAAACTGGTACCCATTTTGGTTAATGTCGATTTTATCTTCCTAGTTGCAAGATTAAAAAGTATGCTTCTCCATTCCTATTCTTTACCCAAATGATCAGCAAAACTTTTGTAACTGCCTTAAATAGTTATGAACTTCGTCATTGCTGATGAATGCCACATTGGTGTGAGCCACATTTCCACCCGGCTTATGAGCATACCCTCTGGGCGGGCTCCCTGACGCTTGTTGGTTGCCCAGCAGTTCTCTCTGCCCAGCACCTGCAGGGCTGCTTTAAAAGTGTAAGTCACACATCAGGCAAGAGTTTGATATCCAGGGTATATGAGGAGTTCCAAAAACTCAATACCAGAGAAACAAACAAACAAAGCCCACAAAAAACTATAAAGAAAGAAAAAACTCCAAATAATCTGATTAAGAAATGGGCAATAGTTCTAAAAGACATTTCTCAAAAGAAGATGTAAAAGTGGCCAATCGGTACATGTAAGAATGTCCCACAATCCCCGATGGTATCAGGGAAATGCAAATCAAAATCACAATGAGACATCTCACCACGTGAAGAGTGATTTATCAAAATGACACAAGATAACAAGTACTGATGAGGATGTGGAGGAAAGGCAACTCTTGTATGCTGCTGGGAGTGTAAATTGGTACAGCCACCGTAGAAAACAGTGTGGAGTTTCCTCAAAAGATTAAAAATAGAAACACCATATGGTCCAACAATTCCGCCACTGGGTACATGTATCCAAAGGAAATGAAATCTGTATGAGAGACACACACACTCTCACATTCCTAGCATGACTTGCCGTGGCCAAAGAATGGAAGCAACCTAAGTGTCCATCACCTGATGAATGAATAAAGAAAACATGGTGCATACACAGAGTAGAATACTCTTCGGCCATTAAAAACAATGAAATCCACTCATTTACAGCAACACGGATGGAGCTAAAGATCATTAAGTGAAAGAAACCGGGCATATGAATACAAGTGCTACATGATCTCACTCCTACGTAGAATCTAAAAGTGTTGATATCATAGGAATTGAGAGCAGAGTGGTGGTTATCAGGGGCTGTGGGAGTGTGTGTGTGTGTGGGGGGGGGGAGAGTGTGTCCGGGAGGGGAAGATGTTGATCAGTGGCTACCGAGTTATGATTAGAGAGGCTCAAGAAGTCGCAGTGTGCTATCACACACTAGGGTGACTGTGGGTAATAATCATGCACTGTGTCTTCCAAAAGCTAGAGGGGAAAAAAAAAGAACTTTTGAAAGTTTTTTCCCCGAAGAAATAATAGTTGAGATAACAGATACATTCAACCCTATTTAAATTATGTGATGTATACATGTATTAAACATAACAGGAACCCTCTAATATGTGTGATTTTTATGAACTATTTTTAAAAGAGAAAAGAAAAACATAAGTGAGAACAGTTACTCTTCTGCTCCAAGTTCTTTGAGGACCCCTTTCTGACGTACAGTAAATGGGCAAACCCCTGTCTTCCCCCAATCATCCTTTACAAGTTTCACCACAGATGTCCAGCCCGGCCTCCTGGCACTGTTCCCTTGCTGATTCTGCTCCAGCCCCACAGGCTCCTGGCCTTTTCTCCCGTAAGTCAGGTGACTCCTGCTCGGGACTCTGCATTTGTCTTTCCCCGCCCTGTGTGCTCTGGTCTCACCTGCCATCTTAGCTCAGCCTCTCGTTTTTCTTAAGCGTCACCTTCTCAGTGGGATTCTTCGCCTGCCCTGACGATGGTTGCAAACCGTCCACTCAGAGCTGTTCCCTGTTCACCCTTCTATGTTCTCATGCTCTCCAAAGTCCTTAGTGTCAGTTAGTGGTCAACTCTCATTTTATCAAATCTAAGAAACCGTTAGTTTTAGGAAACACTATCATTTCATGTACCACTAAGAAATCAATTAAAATTACCACCCTAAGTCTGGCATATTGTTTTCTTATCACTTTTGAAAGAGCATTTTAGACTTCTATGAGCACTAATTTTTATTACATGTCACTATTGTGTTGAAGTGGGGACCCCCAAATTGACCCCACTGGCCACTCGAAGGTCACTTTATCTGGGCGTGAGGACATTTGCCACACGCGGATTGTATGCCAATCTGAGTCCTTTATTAGCTGGCAGTGGAGAGTGGGCTCATGCACCAAAGAACTCTCGGGGCCTGATGTGACACAGAAGGGGCTTTATATAGGCAAAGACTGCAATAACATCAGAGTCACAAAGATTGTTATAGAATTGTATACATCATAATCACAAGATTGTTATAGAACTGTCAGTGAATACATTTTTCAAGAAAAGCAGTTTATCATTGGCAGCACTAGGTGCAGGTTGTTCTGCCCCACAGAAGGTGGCTCCATGTGGGGCTTGCAGAGAGCTAACAGTTGAGCAAAAGGTCAGGTTGCCGTGGAGGCCACCTCACAAAGAAGATCTAAGAGAAAATGGATGCCAGGTTCCCGTGGAGGCCATTTAACACGGAGGAGCTAAGATAAAATGGAGGCACTTTGGCCATCACAGTGTAAAGCCAAGAGGAAAATATCAGCAAAATAAATTGCTCAGGAGACTGGTGGCAAACCTATGGCACACATGTTACTGTGTTACTTTTAAGACAAAATATCTTAATGTGTGAGCTGCTTTCTCTAAACTAAAACCTCAGTATTCGGATTTAATTGCAGCGTTGACACTTTGCAATAAGTAAGTAGGTTGGGTTTGCAGTTTGGGCGCTTGTTTTGGAAACGTTTGCCATCACTGGCTAGGATATTACTAAAACTTCAGCACGGTTGGGATTCTTCTGTTCTGGATCCAGCAACTTGGACTCAGTGACTTGGGTATTCTTCACATGGCCCTAAGCTCTGTGCCATCAGGAGGTCAGGACTCAGCTCCACTTGGGAGAACTCTGCTGCTGCCCCAGGATTTTCTCCCAGCTGCTGACATCTACAAGTTCTGATTCGCACTCGCTGACAACAGCTGCTGTCTTGGCTGACCCTGGCCAAGTGCTCTGTAAGACAGATAGAAGCTCTGCGGGGTTAAGATGTGAAAAATGTGTGTGTTAGAGTAAATTAGAGTGCTTTAGTTAATTGTTTATTGCCTGTTTGCTTGCATGAGAATGTAAGCTCGTAAAGGACATGCTTTGCTCATTCCTTGTGTTCGCTTCAGTGACCCCCATGCCTGTCAGGGTCCTTGGCAAGTAGTCGTTCATTTGCTCTGCTGGGCTGAGAATCATTAAATTAGAATAATAAATCATCTTTCTGTTAGGCTCTGCACAATCTCTGTGAAATTGTGTTGGACAGGTGGATGGATGAATGAAGGAAGAAATGAAAGAATCCTCTCTGCCTTGAGTTACTCTTTGTTTTTAAAATTGGCAAACTTCGGACTCTTTGTTTGGTCCCATATGGGATTCTGATTCTGAATTAGATGTTTTCCATTTGTGCTTTTTATAATTGATAATAAACGTTGAGAAAGTTGGAGTAATGCTGATGGGTGAATGAAAGAACTGCACTGTAGAATTTTATACCTTTGATAACATTCTGAGAATACACTATTGCTTGAGACAGGAGATCAGAACAAGTTATAAATAGAAACTATCAGGCACCAGAACTATGAAAAAGAAGAAATATTGCTTAGATGAATCACTGGAAATTTTCCTATGTCAGAATGGGCCAAATCAAATTGACTTGGTGCAATATCCCCAGACTTCATTTTATTGTCAAACTATCACCTACTTAAGTGGGACTTATCTTACAAAGATAGGGAGACAATTTCTAGCCTGACTCTTTTACTTGCTGCCATTAATATCTTGGTACATTCAGTTAGTATTTATTAGGAACCTACAGGTACACTACAGTAAGAAATTATGGAATAAGGGAGATGGAGACTGGTAAGGCCAGCATGCTTAGAGGGAGGATTGTTTCAAATCCATTACTTAAGAACTCATACACCAGGACCAGCTCTCTCTGCAAATGGTACATGGGACCTATTCTAGTGCATAAGGAAGCTTAATTCTCATCTTTAAATGCTTTAGTTTTGTAGTATAATTACACAAAGCTTTATTTTCAGCTAAACTAACCTCCAAAAAGTTTTACTTTTTGACAATTTTACCATTGCTTTTAACTAAATTTGGAGAGTACACCCGAAATTTGGAACTGCACATACTTGGCTCACTCCTGTTTTATCGGTGAACAGAGTTGACAAGGAGGAGACTGATCTTCTAAAGGAATAAAATAAGTTTGACTGACTACTCTTCACTTTTTGACACCTTCAACATTTTTCTCATCCAAAGAAGCTAAAATTAACAATGGTAACAAAGAAAGCACACAGCAATTCTAGCATGCTCATCATGTACAAAACTCCAGTTTATTTTCATCCTCAAAAAGAGCAGCTTGCATGAAGAATGGATGATGAAGTTAGTTACGTTTTATGCCTCTCAGAGAAATAGGAATTAGCACTTTCTTGGCTGTGCTCTGCACTACTGAGAAAAGTAAGTAGAGAATCAGTGACTCAGAAATTAGCAAGTACCAACTACGTTCTAAGAACATGTGCCCTGCCCAATATTTAATATTGGTATAGAGGGTGGAATAGGGGATAGGAACAAAGTTCTATATTTATATCTGTATCTGCATCTAAAACTATATCTGTATCATCTATCTATAGCTAACCTTCAAGGTTGTTTACATTTGACCCCTTAACATCCATAACATTTTCCAATTTGCGCATATCCAATGTGATGTGATTATACAGTATGATTTATTTTAGAGCCCAAAACACCCAGAACCTGGGGAACAAGTTGTTGTTGTGGTTGTTGTTGTTACAATTTAAATCTAAGTCTTGGTCTCCTAAGGGTATATGTTGCAGTTTGGATCTTAAATGTCCCCCAAAGCCCATGTGTTCAAGGCTTGGTTCCCAATGTGTGGTGCTATTTTAGGTGAAAGAATCTTTAGACAGGCTTAGTAGAAGGATGTTAGATCATTGAGGGTGGACCCCTGGAGGGATATCAGGACCCCACCCTTTCCTGTCTCTTTTTGCTTCATGGTGCCTATGAGAGGAACAGACCTCCTCTACCACATGCTCCCTCTGTGAGGTACTGCACTGCCACAGGTCCAAAGTGACAAGGCAAGTGACCATGGGCTGAATCCCCTGAAACTATGAGCCAGAATGAACCTTTCCTCCTTTTAAGTTAATGTATACCAGGTATTTGTTATAGCAATGGGAAGCTGACCAACACAGTGTGTTTATACTCCCCACTTGCAGTGTCCATGTTTAATTTCTAAAGTGTGGAGTATATCACATTTTCATCTCCAGAAGACAACCCTGGCATTTAATGAGTTTGTGAGGGATAAGCCTGTTCATACAAACAAAGTTTTCAAGTGAAGTAAGTTGAAAACAGGTATCAAAAATACATCAGAAATTTTGGGGAAATGGGTGATGTTAAGGAATTCTGAACTAGTGCTAAGAGCCTCATAATGGCATGTTGCCTCATAAATATGCTTTGTATAGATGAATTTTTAAAAAGAAACCCATATAAATCTTTACAGAGTAACAAGAAATATATGCCAATTAAAATACTTTATTAAGACAGTGGAGACAAGAAAGCTGGTCTCCTGTGTCCCAGTGTGGTAAGTGACTCTGAAGGAGTCCTGTGCAGGCTGGCCATGAAGAGCGACTCCCCAGCAGCACACAGGGAAGGGGCAGAATCAGGCACTGGCCAGGTTGCCTCTATATCCGTATTTCGTGACTTTTGCACATTATGTTCCCACACTGAATCTCTGAGTCTAGTGATTTTGTTCATCATTAAATATTTCAAAAATCAGAGTTAAATGTACATTCGCCCCAATGTCTTCTCTTGTAACTTGGTATTTTCATTTACTATTTTAAATTAAAAAGCCAATATTTTAAAATGCAGCACTTAAAGTTTAGTGCTGTACTATATCATGGAGCGAATACTTTCTCTTGGTATCACATTTACAATTTCATGAAGGCACTTAATGCGGAAATAGATCGATTACGGAGAGCTGCACTTTGTGTGTTTTCCTATCTGTTTGTGTGTGGAGGTACGTACGCAAGGTGAGGTGGAATCTAATTGAAAACACCATCCATATTCTAATTCAGTGGTTCTCTGCGCAGCGATAAAGTAAAGATCGTAACCAAATACCTAGCAAAATGTGACAGCCTCAGCAAAAACCTGGGAGTCGGAACCTGCATTGTGAGATGGAAGTAACAATCCTGTTCTTGTGTTTGTACCATGTGGTCTGTTTTAAACCCGGGCATTTCTGAAGATTAGGTTTCAAGTGACTATAAACATGAGATGTTGAAAGTAGAACCTAGAGGCAGAAAGGCAGCTCCAGAGATAAGGACACTTACATAATTCAGAGGAACAATGTCGCAATACTGCGGTGCTCCGTGCATACTGAACCCCACTCCTGAAGAACCAGCTGTGCTCCACGGTTACAAACTTCACAGTAAACAAAGCCAGTCACCTGTGCTGGGAGTGTAACCCCACTGAATGAACAACAAATACATCTATTTGTACAAATGAGTACCTTAACATGGTTTTACTCTAGATAAGGGCTAAGTGTATTTAGAAAAAGAATCACCCATGGTTCCAAGTAGGGCTTTCCCATGGCAAACTATAAATATGGCTATGGCTTCTCACTTGTAGAAAGTTTTACATATTAAAAAATATAAACGATTTAATAAACAAAAAGGGGCAGGACGATAGACTTGAGATCAAATGCTTAACAGATATAAACCTGAGTCTAAGTTATAGAGGCCACCTCATGCCTGTTTTCAGGCATAACAGTTTCAAATGCACATTACATCATCTTAGGAAAATTCAGTATCATGTTACTGTTCAATTTCACCCTCTCCTGGGCTCTTGGGTGAGGAGGAAGGCTGACATATTGTCTATGTCCTCTTCGCACCTAATGCTGACCCCTTCTTTCCAGTGATTCTGTGTGGGTGGTACCTGCTCTTTCATTCACAGCTCAGGGTTTGTAGGTCTTTATTTATGTCACAAAGTGTAGGAGCGATTTTGTGACTCTAATTAAGAAGGGTGACACAATTTCGAGGAGCGCAAGCTACCCATTCCAAGGTTCTCAAATAAACAGAATGAAAGGTAAGGCTCCTGCCTCACTTAGGAGATGAAAATCATGCTAGTCAATAGCTAGAATGTATAATTTATCATTTTCCCATTCATCTTCTATTCCAAGTGATCCTTGTCACCCTTCTCCCTTTCAAAAGAAAATAATTTGACCCATTATTTTTCTCATATCGACACCTCCATATTTCTCCCAGATTACTACATTTCCACAAATTACTGAAGAAAATGGCGAACCTTTCAGAATTTTATAAGATGTTTTAAACAATGTCACAGCTCATTAATGCTGAAAGGGAACTGTTAAAGTAGGCCATTTTCTAAAACAAAATAAATAGCAACAGAAGCAGGAAAATACCAGAAGACATGTGGACTTCTGTTTACTACAGAATTCTGCCCTGGGAAACGGGGAGGGGGCTGCAAGGAGTGGAAAAGGGGGTTTTCCTAAAAGGAGGTTCTAGGAAACCGAGTCCCGTAACTGGTTCCTGCACCACAGGAAGGCTGCAGTGATTTCAGCAGGCCGTGAAGACGGGCCCTCAGCCCGAGCCCATCCTGCCTTCCTCCCTGAGCTCACAGCCCCGCAGCAGTCACTACAGCAGCTTTAGAGCAGCAGCTCTGACTGAGCTAGGTGAGCCTGCTTCCTTATGCTAAGTACACATTAAGAGCGAAAGAGAAGGAACTTTGGAGTCGTCCTCTACTTGTTACCTTACTCTGTGAGCCTTTATAAAATGGGAACAAGACTGCTCGTCCTACACAGCGGATGTGAGGAATTAAACGGGTGGGAGATACTTAATGAAGTGCTTGTTTTACAGTGCGTGTCCAGAGAATCCCAGGTGTCCTTCTTAAATCATCCGCTAGGCCAATCTCTGTAATAAACAGTGCGCCCCAACTGAGGGTGAAGTGTCCGACCCTGTTTTCTTTAAGCTTCGCATGCAAAAAATTGCTCCTCAAAACTATGAAAAGGAGAAGGTGAAATTGCCTTGCCTCATCCTGCCGGCCTTGTGTCCAGAGCGTCCTGTGTGTCGGGGGCCACTCATCTACTCAGGAGCCAGTGCCTGCGTGTTCCCTGGATCTGCTGGCATTCTCCATCAGAAGCCACAGACACCAATGCTAGGAGTGGACTAGAAAGACTTCAGTTTGCTCACAGAATTGGAAGGAAGGTAGGAACCCTCCAGACTTGGGAATGTAGGACATTAGAAAGCTGAGCAGCAGGAACCAGCCTTGGGACTATGCTGCAGGAGGCCACCCGGGTGACATGGGGATGTTGCCACAGGGCATGTGAAGCTGCCTGCACTGGACTCTGCTGCTCCTTGATTCCTGATGCTGCTGCCGTGAATAATTTCTAATGAGGCTTAAATTCTTGATAACTTCCCTTTGGGTTCAGGTTTCCTGGTCACAAGAACAGTAAGTGGCAACAATTTCCCCTGTTCTGGTTTATATGTAGATATCCCTCAAAGCCTTATAGGGTTATACCTGGGGCTCCTGGGAGGTGATTGGCTCAGGTGGGCATTACAATCATCAATGGTTCAGTTCATTGGTGAGTTTATAGACAAATATGATGTTGGGCGATGGAGCCCACTGGGGATGTGGCCTGGAAGGGTCTGTCTCCCTCCCCTTCTCTTCCCTTCACGCTTCCTGCTGCCATGCCACGGACTGTCTCTGCTCTGCCTGCCCTGCTGCCGTGCCTTCCTGCCTTGGAGCCAGCTGACTATGAACTGAAACCTCTACGCACTGTGAACCAGAATAAACCTTTCCTCCTTTAAATTGTGGGGGCCAGGCATTGCATCCTAGCAACAAGGAGAGTAACTATAAAAGTGGTTTTCACAGCAACAAGTGGACAAGTGTTAGAATACACAGATATTTAAAACTGCAGTCATTTCTGTGTCCTCTAGAGAGGGAGGTCACCATTATTTAAATAATCATATTTCTCTGAATTCTCCTGCTAGCACAAACACTTCTGTTCTCATGCATGATGCCAAGTCCAGACAGGTTGGGCCTGTGAAGAATCCTCTTGTCACATGAATATAATGATTCTCAGATTTGCCTAGGTGGTGGCAACCTGGATGTCAACTCTCTGCAAAGAAGAAACACATCAGGGCAAGTACAAAGGTCATATAGTCAGAATGGTCCTTCCAGTGTCTAACACTGTGCTAAGCAAAGAGCAGAGACTCAATACATATTTGTTGACTAACACACCATCCTTGAAATACAACATATAACTTTCCATTAGATATTAGTATAAAAGACCCACTAAATAAGTATAACTCACGGACTATTAAAAATGCAACATGAGTTTTATTTCATAATGACCCTTTAACATTAGAGGAATTTTGAATGGAAGAATAGTTTCCTGTTTTATTGGATAAAAATCTCCGGCAAGCTTATTGACTATCCTGGTCACTCTTAAAGTACTAGCAAATCCTTCAGGTTGCAAAACATAATTGTGATTCGGAAATCAGAACACTTGGCTCAAGATATTAATTAATACTTCGGGTTTTATTTAAAGGTGAGAATGTGGGATATACACACAATGTAGTGTTAAGCCATAAAAAAGGTAAATTTGAATCATTTGTAGGAAAATAGATGCATCTTGAGATCACAATGATAAAAGAAATAAAACAGACACAGAATGTTAAATATTGCATGGTTTCTCTTATACTAGGAAACCCTAATATAGACAATTTAAAGAGCAAAATAAAAGAGAAATTATAGGAAATAGGTAGGAAACTTTGGGAGATGGGAAGGGGATTCATGGGGTGGGGAAGTGTTTTAGTTACTTTTCTCTCGTTGTTGGGACAGAATACCCGACACCCAAAGTTAGGGGAAGAAAGGTTTATTAGCTCACAGTCTGCAGAGGTTTCAGTCTATAGTCCGCTGGGTCCCAGGCAGGGCTGGCGTGCAGACCGGCGGCCGGCCGCAAAGTAAAGTGAGGAAAATGCAAGGAATGTATGCAAATCAGCAATGCAAACAAGCAGCTAGTTAAGCTTCTTCCTGTATCTATCTAGGCTACCTGCCCCCAGGGCAGCCCACACTCTAGATCCAGCTATCTCTCACCACATGAGGCTTTGGGGGGACATCTAGACACAAACCATAACAGGAAGGGAGGACAGAAAGGGGAAGGGAGGTAAAGATGCTTAAGATGAGATGTGTATGTGTGCCAATCTTCCATAATGATTACAACTCTTATGGATGAAAAAAATATATATATATGTATATATGATAGCCCACCTCACCAAGGTTCACAGTACCTCAGCACTCGAACCAAGGATGTCCACTGAGGAGGAGAGACAGTGGTGGGTTTACACTAAAACCAATGACCCACTCACGAAGTGGGCCAGAGAAATGAACAGATACTTCACAGTGGAAGAAATACAAATGCCCAATAAACATACGAAAAAATGTTCAACATCTATGGTCGTTAGAGAAATGCAAATTAAAACAACTCTAAGATTCCATCTTACCCCAGAAAGAATGGCAATCATCAGGAAGTCAAACAATAACAAATGCTGGTGGGGCTGTGGTGAAAAGGGAACCCTCCTACACTGTTGGTGGGAATACAAACTAGTACAACCATTATGGAAATCAGTATGGAGTTTTCTCAAGAGTCTGAATGTAGAAATCCCATATGACCCAGTCATTCCCCTACTAGGTGTCTTTCCTGAAGAGCTAGAGACATCATACTACAGAGATACGTGCACAACAATGCTTATAGCAGCACAATTTGTGATAGCTAAATTCTGGAAGCAACCTGTATACCCATCAATGGATAGCTGGATAAACAAAATATGGTATCTATGCATAATGGAATACTATTCAGCTATAAAGAATGACAAACTAGAGTCATCTGTAGGAAAATGGATGGACCTGGAAAAATATAATGTTGAGTGAAATAAACCAGACTCGCAAGCTGGAATACCATATGGTATCCCTCATTTAGTGAGGTAAAATACAAACAAAAGAAAAGAGTAGACAATGGATATAAAAAGATGAAGTGTTAGATACAAGTTAATAGACAAAGGGTTCAAGGGAACCAGAAGAGGGCCAAGGGGGAGGGGAATGGGAATCCAGAGGAATAATGATATCTTAAAAATAAGAACCTAATAACCCTAACTTAAAATGGTGACACGTACACTGGGTACTATAGTAACTTTATATAGTTATGACTTACTGCTGTATGTAGGTGGTTGTTTACATTGCTCACCATCATAAGCAAAAGGTACAATTAATTGTAGTCAGTAAGCTTGTGTAATTGCCTGTAAGTTTGTGTCATTTTGGACACATTTTAATAAAAATCTAACAAAAAAAAGAAAGAGCGGTACAGCAGTACCTTGTACTCGTCATTAATTGACTCCAGAAGTTGAGATGAGTAGTAAAAAATGGAGAGTAGCAAACAGATTCCTTTGGTTCGGAAGGTTGGGGAGTCATGAGGTGGTTGGCATGACAAACTGTAGCTTGCACACTAAGTTCCAAACTGATCAGAACCTGGATAAAATTTCCACATCCAAATTCAAGTTTCAAAGCAGTTGAGTTCCAAGGTACGGCGGAAAGCGAAGTTTCGCAGCCTTTGCCTGTGGCTCCTTTAGGACATGCCTTTCTTTCTTTTTTCTCCCCCACTACTGGGGACTGAACCCAGGGCCTTTGCATCCCCAGCCCCCACTCCTCCCCTTTTAAAAGATTTTCAGTTTTAATTTTTAATTTTTTTATTTTGAGGCGGGGTCTCTTTAAGTCACTAAGATGCTCAGGCTGAACAGAGGAGGGTTTTAAGCATCAATTGCAGACAAATGGGAGATTGAGCAAGGCCACCAATCAGTAAAAGTTGTTTGTACCTTCACTTTGGAAATATACTGCTAGTTAATTCTGGTTTGCAGGTGCAACTCCTATTTAACTAGTGAGATGAAAGTTTTCCTACCGAAGCAGACTGTGCCCTCAGCAGACGTGAACATGCTTTCCCAACACGCTTCAGTGCTAAATATGGACAAAACACACCCAATGCGGACAGAGGGAAGCAAGTTTCTAAACTGGTCTGAACTGGCTTTATGTCTCTTGCGCAGGAAGGGCCTCGGATTTGTCAAGGGCTCCCGGAGGGCTGGTGCAGAAACCGCAGAAAGTCCTGCATCTACAGGGTTACGGACTGCGCATGCGTCCGTCCTGGCTCTGGCGAAGGAAGCAAACCTCCGTGGACGGTTCCCCAAGTGACTCCCGCCTGGAGGATTCGCCAGTTTTGAAATATCTTGCCCCTTAGAGATGGGGGGATGGGCTCTGCTTCCACAGCCCTCTCTGCTTCTGCAGTTTTGAACACAGATGACTAAAAAGTGCAATTGCATCTTCCATTTGGAAGTGCAGAGCAACATAAAAAGGGAAACCAGAAGCTTAATCAAACATAAATCGGGCTCGACAGTTTTGTTTTCCTTTCTTCTCTCCTTCCTTGTCTATTCTCGTATTGGGAATATTCTCCTGTGGAAGTGTGAAGCTTTCGGCACCAGGATTACAGGCAAATGTCGCAGAACGTACCAGCCTGAACTCGGGGCCAGATGAAATGGGCTCCCTTCCCTCTGTCCCCTGGAGGCACCGAGCTGCCTCCTGGGCTGGGGACAAGTGCTGCGTCTCTGAGCCTTCTCTTTAGTTTCTTGCAATTAGACAATTTAGTTCGGAAAGATTTTCCTTTCTTTGCTCTCTGAAACCTGTGGGGTGAGGTTTCTCCGAGTGACCCCTCGCAGAGCTCAATGCTTTCACAGGAGAAAGGAAGACAGCGACCATGTCTTGATCCATCAGAGCACTGTCACAGGGAAGGGGCGGCTAAGCACACGCCGCCAGTGTGTCACGGTGACCTTCCCACCCACGCTGTGGAAGGACTCGTCAGTCTTAAGTGCCTGCGCAGCCAGAGAATGTGAAGGAAAGAGGCCGTACCGGAAGGTCGAACAGCAGAAGAGCAGATTTTTCAGTTCTGCTAATGAAAGGTTTGAGGACATTAACTGAGCCTTCTGGAGGTGACAGCTGGGCAGTTACTGCATAATGTTCTCATCAACTAGAGTGTTGGCAGGAGATCTGTACGTGGGAAGGAGGGAGGCAGGGAAGATGAAGACGGAAGGAAGGAAGGAAGAAGAGAGGGAAGGAGGGTGGGAGGGAAGGAAGAAAGGAAGGCAAGAGGAAGGAAATAATTCTCTGAAGGGAAAAAGAAAGAAAAGAAAGGAGGGAGGGAAAAAGAAAAGAGCTTTCTAAAAGTACAACAGTAGTGACAAAAGAGTTTAAGTTTTCCATACCTCCTGAGCAGAGTTATTTTAATTTTCAATTTAAAAATATGTGCAGGTAAGTAGCTTTTACAAAGTATAGTAAAGTGGAAATGTGAATGTTCCAAAATGAAAAGAGCAGATAACAGCCCCGCATTGACCCAGCCCCCGTGCCATGCGGCCATCCCTCCTGCCAGGCACCTCAGTGCCACAGGGAGTCCACGCCCTCCCTGACCCGGCCATCTCCTGACCTGCTGCCTGGACTGTCCCCCGACTCCTAGTCCCATCCCTCTGTTCAGTGTCCTCTATTGTCCTTAGGTCTGCCTTGATCTAGGTCATTGCCGTCAATTCCTCACTGTTAACTATCTCAGGCCCCTTCCGGCCATAAGCGCACTTTCCCCTTTATCTAGCTCACCTTGCTCCTGGGTCCATTTCCTGTAAAGTCTCAGGTTCTCACTGTTCCAGACAGTATGCATTTTCTCCATAAAGCTCTGTTTAAAGCTCACATGTAGTTGGGAAATGGCTGCTCTCTAGGTTTCAGTCACAGACTAAAACGGCGCCACTAGGGCGTAGGCACCATCTGCCCTCAGCACGGGGTTCGCATCTGTGGGTCCCCCAGCTGCACGCTGCAGTTGTTGTTGCTATTACTGAAACCCGGGCACTGTGCACACTGTCCTCCTACAGCACCATTTGTCAGGCAGGTGGAAAGGAGAGCGAGATGGAACGAACAGAGAATCGATTCTAGTGGTTGGAATCCTTGAGTTTGTGCCTGAAGGTCTTTTAAAATTGTGCTTATTGTTAACACTGATTCTGCTGAAGAAGATTTGTAAAATCCTGAGTGAGGGGACTACTACATCTCATTATTAGTTTCAACTCAAACATTAGTCCTACAAAATCTTTTGATACTTATTAAGCTTCACGCACATGGTGCAGTCCACTGAGAGTTTTCAAGGTGTGTTTCTATGGAAGCTGGGGATCAACTTGAAATTTCCTGAACAGAGGGCACCAGTCTGGGGTCCTGCCATCCCCTCCTCTGGTCATCCCAGGCGCCTCTCTTCTGACCCTTTGTTCAAAAGTTAGGCTGAGTGTATTACTCATCTGTCCCCTTAGTGTGACACAGTAGCTAACAACCATAATTTAAAGGAAGTTTTATTTGGCTCACGGTTTCATGGTTTCAGTCCAAGGTCTTCTGGCTCCAAGGCAGAACTGTGCTCACTTCTGAAGTGGTGAGAAAGTGGTGAGGAAGTGGAGAGAGAGGCAGAAGGTAGGAGCCAGGGAAAGAACACACACTTCCGGGTCACACCCCAGTGACTACCTCCCACCAGCTCCACCTCCTGACTGTACATTCAGCTACAAATTCACTGATGGACCAACCTAGGGGACCCCAGCACCCAGGCCACAGATCAGTGTTGGTGCTATACTGGTCTGTGGCCTGTTAGGAACCAGGGAGCACAGTATGAGAGGAACAGCAGGCAAGTGAACAAGGGAAGTTTCATCCGCATTTACAGCTGCTTCCATGGCTCCCATTCCTGCCTGAGCTCCGCCCGAGATCAGATCCATGAGGCTTTAGATTCTCAAGGAACATGGACCCTACTGTGCACTGTGTGTCGGAGAGATCCAGGCTGCGAGCTCCTCTGAATGATCCTGAGCCCCCACCCTCAACTCTGCACCCCGGTCAGTGGAAAAATTGTCTTCCAGGAGAGCGGTCACTGGGGCCAAAAAGGCTGGACCACTCTGGACTAATTCAGTAATGAGTACAGCACCACCTGATCCAAGCACCGTCCAAAGTCCCACTCTGAACACATAAGAGTTTGGGGGACACTGTGGAGCTAAATCCTAATGCTGAGTGTGCCTACACTCAGTTTCCCAAATTTCTCTTTCATGTTCTCTCCTCCAAATGCCCTAAAGGAAGCTGTTAAAAATAGCTTCAGTGGCTGCTATGTGTTCTCACCACAAAAGTGATAACCATGTGAGATTACATGTTTCATTAGCCAGATTTAATCATTTCACAGTGAATATATATATATTCCAAAATATCATATTGTACAAGATGTATAGGTACAATGTCATTTGTCAATTAAAAAAATAAAAAAATAAAATGAGTGCGTTTTGGTTGTCTATAGTTGTTAACTGTGTGTTTTTGCAGTCTATATCCTTATTTCTTTTTGTCTGTCTGATCCATAAATTCTTGAATATTATACATTCACAGATTTATTTATCTTTGTATTCTGCCAAATTTTGCTGTATATATTATGAGAACATGAGGTTCGTTGTCTACAAACTTTGACTTTTTAGCTCTTCCTAATGAGCTGTTCTTTTATCAATACATAATGACTCAACTTTTTAAATGCTTCTTGACTTGAAATATATTTTGCTTGATACTAAAAAAATAGATTTGGACCATTGAGTTAATATCTTAACTCCCTATAGCCTGAGGAACTTAATTCTATTCACGAACAAAAGCATTCTGCAAAATTTTGCTTCCGTTTGAGAACTCTGTGTTGGGTGACATTAAACCTTATGGGGAAATTTGATTCAGTTTGCTACCAATTTGGTTCACAACCAGAGTCGTGGGATGAATTAAGTTCGTGAACCAAGACACCACTGTAATTTTAGAAAATATTATTACTGCCCTAGGACATTTTAAGAAAGAAAATGCAGCTCATAACATGGCCAGGATAATGCTAACAGGTGTTTCCGGAGGATGCTGAGGGCACGTTTTTGCTATAGCATCTAATCCCATGTCTAAATGTAAGTACACTTCCTTTTATTACCAAATATTCTGAGCAGAGACCTGAGTTTCCCAGCAGCCTCGAGTCACTCATGCCCTCACTTCCTTTCAGAGCAGCACATTGCACCCCTCCAGCCTCCCCGGCCTCAGCCCACCAGGAGTCACCCCATCTCAGGGAATGAGGAGGAAGTTTCTGTCTACGTGAACTGCTGAGTTTTCTGTCTGGTCAATGTCTGCCCCTTCCGGGACCATCCCTACCTCATTCCCTCTGTCCGCAGAGCCGCAGCTCACCTCTCTGGCCAGGTCTTCTGCTCTGTTGTGTTCTTAGAGTGGTCCAGTTTCTACACAACAAAGTCAGTCATGGCGACAAAGCATGAGGATGATGGTGGAGCTCGAGAATAGCTCATTGGAACCACAGTGGTCCTCCTCAAAAGTCTCCTGGGTATAAAAGCCAAAGTATTGGTGGTTACCCTAAGGCCTTACAAGATCCAGCCCCTGGAGGCAGCGTCCTCTTTGGTCTCCCTCTCTCCCACTTTCCTTCCCTTGCTCCGCCTCAGTGTGCTGATCTAGATCACTGACCCCTCCTGGTCTTTGCTCAAATGTATTTCTCACCAAGGTCTGCCTGATTCCTTTTTTGTCAGTACCACATTGTTTGAATAATAAATAAGAGTTTTGGATGTGATGAGGAGGCTAAGGGAAGATAAGGTAGATGATTTCACGGGCACGTTCATCTTCAAATTAGTCAAGTTACGTGAAATACTGTATACACAAGTTTTTGTAAGTCAATCATACCTCCATAAACTGTTTTTAAAAAGCCTTTAAACATTGCCATACATTCCCTTGGGGACAAAATCTCATTTGAGAACCACGGCTCTTGCAGATTTTATTTCACACACACACAAAAAAGACTGACATACTTCCCATAAGTCCACCTTGTTCTCTTTATGATCAGTAGAATTCCAGGACGCAACTCACACAGATATTGGAAACAAAACAACACAAGAGTCTCATGTTACTCAGTAACTAGTAAACAAGAATAAATTGCCCCCATTTTACTTGACCCCACCCAGTACTGGGCGTTGTACCCAGGGTCTCATGCAGGCTTTACAAGTGTCCTACTACTGAGCTACATCCTCAGACCTTTTTCTTTATTTTATTTTTGAAGACAGGATTTTACTAAGTTGCCCAGCTGGCTTGTGATTCTCCTGCTTCAACCTCCGAGTAGCTGGGAGTACAGGTGTGCAACGTTGCACACAGCTCAATAATACTTTTTATGTATCATTCTTTTTAATCTTCAAATAACTCAAGGAAGAAAATAACCTATAGGTATATAAAAAGAAAAACAGAAAAACAGGAAAGTTCAGTCCATACGAATCTTACTTACTCGCTATACCCTTGTGTTTGAGTTCACCCAGGTCCCTCTGGGTCTGTAGTTCATACCTATTTATTTCCACAACTGCTTTATAGCACAAATAAATACATTTTTAAAGACATACGTATCTTCGTGTCACACAACTTGATCCCAACACAGTAGTTAAGGCACCGTCTTCACATACAAGGGTTTAAATGATGTCCATGGTCACCGCCATCATGGAACCAGCTGGGACCAGCCCACAGCGCCCTGCTCCCTATCATTTTCTAAAGCTCCTCACACAGCAGAAGTTGCTGATTCCAAAGTAGAGGAAACTGCACTGTGTGATTTCCCTGCAGAGTGATCCTCTGGAGGAAAAGAGGCTGAAAACGCCTGCAGGGAATCCAGGCGATTTCTATTATAGTGCATCATTTTCTACCAGCTGTGACCTGTGAGAAAATTGTGCTTTTCAGGATAAATGGAGTTTGTAATAAAAATTTGTTATTACCACCGAATCTTAGAGTAGCTGCCATCCCTGCTCACCACCCAATGCCATCCTGCCTTTCACAGCACTGTGGACACGGTTATTCAGTCTAAGTATCTCCCTGTCTGGATGGGTTTCTCCCGGAAGGAAGCAGACTGCCCTGGCAGAGAGCTTTAATTGCAAGAACATTTTTATTTTTAGACGAAATTTGCTGCTTAATCCAGAATAACACACAGTGGGCTTCTCCTGCTATAGGAAAGGTATTCAAATGTGCATCTCTTCCTCTAATTTTTTTGGTCTACAGAACAATATTCTAGTACTATGGATCTGTCCTCTATATGATTATTAATGCATTTGCTTTCAAAGGAATATATTAACGCATGTAGTAATGTATGTACATATAAATGTGCATCTGTTTATAAAGGCAATTATGCTATTAGCTGTACAGCATCACTTATAAAGGCAGGAGTTAGGAAGTTTTCTCAGATGTAGCATATGTGTACACAATGGAATACTATTTAGCCTTAAAAATGAAGGAAATCCTTTCACTGGCGCCAATGTGTATAAACCTATAGACAGTTTGGTAAGTGAAATGAGTCAGGCACAGAAAGACAAATGCCACCCTGCCTCACAAACATGGGGAACATGACAAAGTGGACCTCACAGAAAGAAACAGGTTGGCGGCTGCCAGCTCTGGGGAGGGAGGCAGGGACTGGGTGTTAGTCAAGGGTACAGAATTAGACAGGAGGAAGAAACTTTGAGATTTACTGCCCAGAACGGCGACCAGAGTATAATGTATTATGGATCTCAAACTCGGAGAGCAAATCTCAAATGTTTCACTACAAAAATAATAATGGAGGTGATGGTTATGTTAATCAGCTTGATTTAATTATCCCACAATGAATACATAAATATCAAAACATTGCAATGCACCCATAGATGTACACAATTATGATTTGTCAATGAAAAGTAATAAAAATTAAACTACAATTAATTTTAATTAAATATATGCTATTGGGTCTGGAGGGTGGTACATGCTTGTAATCTTAGCACTCAGGAGGCTGAGGCAGATGGATCATGAGTTCGAGGCCAGTTTCTGGACTACATAGTGAGATGCTGTCTCAAAAAACCAAACCAAACCAAAAATGCTACTGGAAAAATCCATATATCACATAATTAATATTCAGCTAATTTTTGTTTCAAATCTTCATGGTTTTCTGTGTTGAGAGTTTAGGTTCCAATCGATATCCATTTTTCCAAATATTTTGTTTTTAATAGTACTAGTAATAGTATTTAATAATGATTTTAAAGTAACAGTATTTAATTTTATGATACAGTTTTATTATCTTGTGTGATACAATTGTGTATTCTTGTCAATTCACCCACTCCTAGCATTGTTTAGCAAGTGGTGTGGTGGCAAAGACCTGTAATTGAGTACTGTGGGAGGCTGAGGCAGTAAGTTCAAGCTCAACCTGGGCACCTCAGCGACTCTGTGAAACCCTGTCTCAAAATTTAAAAAAATAAGAAAAAAACTGAATGTGAAGCCCTAGGCTCAAACCCCAGTGCTAGAAAAAAAATGTTGCATTAGCAGGAAAAAGGAAAAGATACGGTTTTTCCATAGCATTTATATTTACTCGTACCACTTAGCAATGTCAAAACCGTGTATGGATTTTATTGCAATGTTGTGTATGTTGAACTCTGGGCTACGAGGTGCGAGAGAAAATTACATGATCACGGAAGGAGCAGCCCCTTCTTTTTAAGGGACTTCAGTTGTGTTTAGGAGATTAACTCAATATCCGATGGCATTAACCACTAATATGAACAAAAAGAGTTTTAAAAATACAGGAGAAGCAAGGTCACTGGGAACAGGAATGTTCGGGGGGCTTTCGGGGTGGGGAGGGCACAATCATGTCATCTGGGGGTGAATGAACAGGAATCACAAGCGGGTAAGGACAGCTACAGATACAGAAATGTCCGTAACTATCCGGGAAATACAGCTGAGCCAGGAGCGGGGGAGAGACAGACCGCGTTGAGGCCAGAATAAGGTTTGATGTGAATACCACATTAAAGGAACAAGACAAAAAAACACACCCAAGGTTAATTTATCAAATTAAACAATGGCAATCATTCAGAAGATTCATTTTACAAACACGCCAACAATCTTATCTGATAGAGTACTCATTTTAAATCATGCATTTAATTTAATGTCTTGGTTTTATTAATCATTTATCTCTCAAAACTTTATCAGGAAGATTCCGTTCTCTCAAATCTTTTCCGTGTGTGTGTGTGTGTGTGTGTGTGTGTGTGTGTGTGTGAAAAAATTCATAGATGACTTTCAGGGTCTTTGGTTTTTCTACAGCATAAAGTTCCTGTGGAGGTTGGAGATTAAGACAATGAAAGCACATTAAATAAAGAAAGTCCTGTTTAAATAGTAAAAATTAAGATTGCTTGCCCCTGCGTATTAGTTGGCATGGTGTGTGAAATGAATGTGGTGGGTTAAGCATCAAAACAGTCCTATTATTTCTGACTTTCCCATGGAGAAACAGGCAATTCTGACAAGTTGACAGATTTCCCATTTCTACATGAGTGTCACTGAGATGTCCCTGTTGTGATTTATATCTAAACATTCCCCCACCACCTCATGTACCCATAGGTGGGGCTTTGGGGTGGCGACTGAATCACAGGGACTAGAGTTAGGGTTAGGGTTGGAGTTGGGGTTGGGGTTAGGGTTAGGGTTAGGTTTAGTGTTAGGGTTATGGTTGGGGTTAGGGTTAGGGCTACAGTTAGGTTGAGTTTAGGATTAGGGTTAGGGTTAGGGTTAGGTCTTGGTGATTGGATCATAGGGATACACTCAGTGTTAGCTTAGTCAATTCATAGGAAGCTGCAGTCCCTGAGGTGTGACCTGCCATTGTGCTTTTACCTGCCATTTGCTTTCTTTCCCTGTCCCTCTAGTGGGGGAGTGTCTTCTCCTCCAGTAGGCCTCTGTGCCTTCCACCCTGTCCCAGAGCTAGCCAACTACACACCATTACATGAGACAAATTATAGCTGTCCTTGTTTAAATTGAAGGTATCTGGTCTTCTGTTCAGTGAGTAGTAAATTAGCTAGGACTGTCCCTGGTTACTTGTACTTGACATCATGTTATACATCTTAAAGAAATACAATTTGAGATCACATGTTCGTCCTGGCCATATGTCCGTCTGGAGTCCACAACCATCTCTGTCCCCATCTCCCACTGACCTCTAGACCCAAAGATTCCTTCACAGCATAGCTCATGACTTTGATCCCATCACTTTCCAATTAAATCCCCCAAGTCCCCTGTTATTCCCAGGATAATGAATAAACCACTTGCTTAGCCTGCCTTGGCTTCTCACCTCAACTCTCATTTCCTTGCTTAGACCAGACGCTATCCTTTCACAGGGCCACTATGTAAGATTTTTTTTGCCTGCTAGCTTCTACCCCTTGCTCTCTGTAGACAGACTTGCTTTTCACAGCATGACTGGGTGCAGTGTGATTTTGCATAAATTATGGTGTGGTGAATCAACATCTGCCCTCCGTGCCGACAACTTGATTCACATAGACAAGCACAGCATGTTCTATAAGTTTGTTGCTTCGGTTAACGCTACCCTATTCCCTTTGACTCGCACAATATCTGGCACATAACAGGCATTCAATAAATATTTGGTAAATTAGTTCATAAATTTAATGATGATTTGACTTTCAAGTGGAGATAATGATAGTAGCTACCATACAGGATGGGTTGTCTGCCTCCTCAGGTTTTACCAAGCCTTTTACAAGGAAAAATGAGATGCTATTTCACTAAGACAAACATGGCAAGCAATAGAGAGCAGAAATATGTATTCCTCATGACAGAAATAGCTAAAAACTTGAAATAACCCATAAAATTTTTATACCAAACATGAACCAAGAAAATTTTATTTCAAAATGGAAATATAAGGAACCAGTGGATATCTGTGAGAAATGGCCATAAGGTAGGACGTGCTAACTAAGGGCATTTTAAAGGCTGCTCAGCTTTGAAATGTGCAAAGTGGACAATCACTCAGATGCATGGCATTTTTTAATTTAAAAAATTTTTCTTAGTATGTTTGTAATACATACTGAATACATTCATCATGGGGAGCAGGTACATATACACATCACATCTTGGCCCCTTTTATTTCCCCTTCCACTCTTCCCCCTCCATCCTTAGATCCCCTTCCCATCTACAAAAGGCCCACCCCCCCATTTCTTATCATCTTTCTTTTATTTTGCTCTTTATTTGTGCTTTGGGTTTCCCATACAAAAGAAACCATGTTGTATTTAACGGTCTATGTCTGATTTATTTAGCTTAGTATTACGGTCTCAAGGCGTCCACACCATTTTCTACACGGCAATCAAAACAATTCTAAACATCATCCTTCCCTACCTTATTGTGATTCCTTCTTGCTGAAGATTTCCGACACAAGGAGGTAGTATTCAAGGCGTCTAGTACCCTATGACCAAATGTGTTTGAGCATCTTTTCACCTTCTTTTATGTGAATTATCACTACCAAACCTGAGCCTGCAAAACCTCATTACCCTGTGCTTAGCAGATACTTCATTATTACCTTATTCCGTGATGTATTCCTTAATAAAACCATTACAAAAGAGTCTTAACATAAATGTCATCATGTGTTTAGTGGCTTACACAGAGGTCTATATGTTCCACAGTTTACAGCTCTTTGCATATTTGCATGCATGCTGTGTGCTCTGTGTGTGTGGGTGTGTGTGTGTGTGTGTGTGTGTGTGTGTGTGTGTCAAAGATGCTGAAAGAAACCCAGAGAAATTATCTGTGCTTTCTAAATAAGAATGTTAAGTCATGACCCAGAGTCACAATGCCGAGTTATTTTACTACGGTTTAAAAAGAGCATATTTGTTGGGAGGAAAATGTCATCGGCTATATACTTAATGATAAGGAAGTTCATGGCACTGAAAATTGAGATAAAAAAGCAATTTCGCCATCTATGATTTTGGTAAAGGATTTTATACTGGTGTCCCACTCACACCATCATTTAGGAAATAGATTCACTAGGGATGCTTTGCTCCCAGGTTGCAGGCTCATCCACCCCACATCGCACACTGTGTTTGCCTCCCGCTTGGGTTTCTGCAGTCTGCTACTCCCAGCATCAGATGGTGCTCCCCATGTGCCACCACTCCCCGCAAACCACAGGGCCGCTTCTGGCCACCCATGTTGTAACAGCGCCATGCCTCAAATGTCCCCTGAGCGCACTATGCCTTCAGGAAGGGACATCAGTAATTTTCTTTCCTAACATATATTTCTAAATGCTGTTAAATACTGGGGAATACTATACTCAGACTGAAAATATTCTTTAAGAGGATGTTTGCAATCATATCAAGTAAAGAGTATAAACAATAAGATAACAATGCCCCCGCCTTCTGGATGTGAGGAGAGCTCCCTGCACTGAGTTACCAGTGGGAACCAAAGCAGCAACTGTCATTGTCATGGGCGATGATAGACTTGTCTTGTTATGCACGGTCCTTCACGTGCTGTGCTGGGAGTGTAGGAAACAATGGTTTTTAAGGAAATACATAAGAAAGAATTATGGTTTTGGCTTTAGGATATCAGGCTGTGCAGCAAGCTGATCTGTCACTAGTCAGAATAGCCTTCGTGGTGCATTGTTTTCTTTTGGAGAAAGAGAATACCACCTAGATTTTTAAAAACTTGCCAAGACTTAGAAGACCTCTTCCAGCTAGCTAGATGGTTGGTGACAACGGTTAGATTCTGAGTAAAATGCAAAGCGAAGAAAAGGATCTTTACCACTCCTTGGGCCTGCAGTCGTCTCCCACATCCTGGAAACCATCTCCCTGGTTTGCTACAGTCACATGAAGACTTTGGCCCATTAATAATAGGAACCCTTTCTAGGAACCCCATACCAAGAAAGGTGTGGTAATACCAGAGTGTCCTTATTTTTAGAAATGAAATACTCAGTCTCTCTTCTGACTTGTAAATGCTTCCTTGTTATCAATAGGTCATGCCATCAATTATTAATCTTCTTCTGCTTGCCATTGCCTAAATTCTGACCATTCACTGTTTACTGCAATTCCCAAAGAATGTAACTACAAAAACCAAAAACAAACTCCATATCTTTTCTTGTTTGTGGAAATATAATAAAAATGCTTGCTAGCTGTCTTAGTTACTTTTCTTTCATTGCTGAGACAAAATACCCAACACCCAAAGTTAAGAGAAGAAAGGTTTATTTAGCTCACAGTTCATAGAGGTTTTAGTCCACAATCAGCTGGATCCAAGGCAGGGTGGCATGCCAGACAGGCAGAAGGCAGCAAGGTGAGCAAGAGGTGCAAGCAAGGGGAAGGCAAGCCTGTTTCTATCCCTTACATCTTATCCAGGCTACCTGGCATCAGGGCAGTGCCAAAGCAATCAGTGGACTGATTTAGTAATCACACGCTCTTAATTACAGCATCATACACTCTAGATCCAAATCACCTCTGAAAAAGCCCCATTTGTGACCACAAGGGGGACAACTAGACGCAAACCATAACACTAGCCAACATCTTGGCTAATAAAATATACCAGAATTACCTGTTACTTATCCAAATTATTCTTATCTTCCATGAAAACAAATAATAAGAAATCAGCTTGCAGCAAAATTTAAGGCTTTGTCCCA
>PVJO010013153.1:0-52879 GCA_004026905.1 Hystrix cristata
TCTATGTTCATTAGGGAGATTGGTCTGTAGTTCTCTTTTTCAGTTGGGTCCTTTTCTGGTTTTAGTATTAGGGTAATGCTTGCTTCCAGGAATGATTTTGGAAGTACTGCTTCCTTTTCAATTTCATTAAAGAGTTTGAGGAATAATGGTATTAGATCATCTTTGAATTTTTTGTAGAATTCAGCTGTGAAGCCGTCAAAATTACATTCTTTTTTTTTTTTTTTTTTTTTTTTTTTTTTTTGTGGTGCCGGGGATCGAACTCAGGCCCTTGTGCTTGCAAGGCAAGCACTCTAATCACTGAGCTAAATCCCCAGCCCCCAGGGTCCTTAAAACTTGAGGACTTCTTGAGAGATGGGACTGGCAGCCAACAACGAGAGAAATGGCTGCTTCTCTCTGCTGGGTGAGGAGCAAGAGATGTGGAAGTGGCTGGAGACTGGCAGCCAGTGTGCGTGCCACCCCTGAGCTCATATTAAGAGGTACAGGCAGGGCAGTGAGAGAGGCAGTGGCTGGAAATACCTGGGAGTGGAGTGGGAATCAGTGTGATCTCAGGGCCAGCAAACATAAGCCCAGGGCCCCTCGAATGTGGTCTCGATGTGCTGGGATGCAAAGTCCCTTTAAAATGTGTCCTACTCCCCACAATGGCGCGTGGTACTATTTTACTAGTCACATTACTGGTCATGTCGAAAGTTAGTAAGTGCCTGTGCACAAAGTAAGGATCTTACTAAGCCAGAAGGAGTAAATCAGTGGGCAAGCTATTTCATCAGATGGAAGTCACCTTTAACAATAGTGTTCTGTGAGATAGGCTTGCCCCTAATTTATCTGGAGCACTTGTTACCCGGGCCTGGAAAGATAGTCCTCAGCCTGGGTGTGTCTTGCAGCTAGTAGTCTCCCAGGGAAGAGGATGCAAAGATATACTGACAGCCCACCCCACCTTATCCTGTATTGCAGAAAATTTGACTGACAGGCAGAGCAGAGGTAAGGAATTAGCAAGCAAGGTCCTGTCCATTAAGGGATTCTACAGGCAGCCAGGAAACCCAACCCCAAAGCAAGGCGGGACCACACATATGCAAGGTACAAAGTGCCACCGACAAAGTTGTAGCAGGGGAGGTGGTGGGGCGGAGGGGAGGAACATTCTCCTCCTACACACTGCAGAATTCGTGAGAATTTTCTACGGTGTTAATGGTTGCCTGTTTTACTTATGCAGCTTTACATGTTCACAGGAAAAACACCAAAGGATAAAGCTGCCAAGGGCAGGAACAATTCATTCTCCATACAGACACCGAGGAAGACTTGGAGGTGGAATTTTAGCTGAATTTTGAAGAAAGAATAAAAATGACAGAAACAATAGTTGGGCTCTGTCAAATGCTGGTCGCTGTCTTTCGTATTGTAAAAAGGCCTGTCACTTCTTCACAGCAGTTCCACGAGGCGGGAATTTTTGAGCAGATGCTGTTGATGTCCCACCCAGTGCTCTGCCTGGCTGGTCCATGCACTCCCAGCTCCCAGCTGTGTGAGCGCTGGCTCCTTCCACCTGCGCCTTCTCTAATGGTCACTGCCCTTGTGAACAGGAGGGAGTCCCAGGTGGTGGGTCAAGTTCCAAGGCTCCTGGGAGTGCTGTCTCCAACCTCATCTTTACAGAGCTCCTTGCTTTCCAGGTTCTTCTCTGCAGGGCTCCCTGCCAACTCCACACCCAGGAACTCATCTCAGGGCTGCATCTGAGGACCAGCGCTCGGGTCATGCTCCTGCTCCCACTTTGCAGTTGTGCTAACACAGACACAGACCAGAAAGGCTCTGGACTGAAAAGGAGAAGAGCCAGGCTGGCAGGGAGGTCATCAGAGGGTGAGGAAGCAGGGTGCGTCAGGCAGAGCCAGGCTCAGGGCAGACAGGTGGGTGCACAGAAGGTGAAGGTGAGGCACCGAGGCCATCTGGCTGTGGGTGTGTCGGGTGCACACTGGGAGATGGGCAGGAAGAGGGGAACACAGCACACATCTTGGAACCCATGTGGAGAGGCATCTGTTTACAAGCCAGAGCCTTGTGTGTACAGAGGATTCAAAGATGGCTGTGTACACAGCCCACAATAGCTAAATCTTAGAAGTAGCCTGCATGCCGATAATGGATGAATGGATAAAGAAAACATGGTATTTATACACAATGGAGTACTACTCTGCCACAAAGAAGGCTAAATTGGAATCATTTATAGGAAAATGGATGCATCTTGAGACCATAATGCTAAGTGAAATAAATCAGATACAGAAAGTTAAATATTACATGGATTTTCTTATATGAAGAACCTAAAGTATAAATAATTTAGGAGCCAAATAAAAGGTAGGTCCTAGAGACATAGGAGCAAAGAAGAGAACACTTCTGAGCTCATAAAGTTCACATTAGTGAAAAAAATCAGACACTAGATGCACATAATGTCAGGCAGAGATGAAAAGCTAAGGGGAAAATAAACCTGGATAGACACTGACTGGGGTCAGTGTGTAGGGGTGAGAAACTTCCAGGAAAGTGGAAATAGCATGTGCAAAGGGCCTGAGGTGGGGAAGGAACAGGACAAGAGGAAGAATCAGGAAAATCAGTGTGGCTGGAGGAGAGAGAACAAGGGGGTTGTGGACGGGGAGAGGTAGGCAGGGGGTAGATCATTCCAGGCTATTTTGTTGCTCGTTGAGTGTCAGCCAATATGTCAGTCTCTGTTTTAAGCACTTCATAAATATTACTTCATTTAAGTCTCAAGCTACTCTCTGAAGTGAGTGCTTTTATCTCAAGCCCAAGGAACCAGAGGCTCAGAGAGGAAAAATAACTTGCCAAGTTACTCTGTCTAAGGTAAAGTCGTAATATGAACACAGGTCTCTCTGGCTCCAGGACAAAACCAACATACCAATCTCCATATTTATCTGAAAGGTAACAGAGAACAGTCATTCAAGATATTGGGGGAAACTGGGTAAAGGTACACCACACTTCTATACTGTTTCTTGCAATTGCATGCAAACCCACAATTCCTTCAAAATAAAAGTTCAAATGATAAGCAGAAAGCACAGACACGGAGAGCCACGGAGAGTCATTCAGTAAGCAGGTGACCTGATAGAGGCAGTTCGGACAGCTCTCACTGGTGTCCCGGAAGACTGGAGCAGAAGTAGGTGGGAGGCACTGAAATAATACAGGCAAGAGAAGAACCGAGAGGCCTCAGGAGCTTTACTGTCACCAGTGGACCTGGCTTGGTTTAGGCTCTGGCAGGAGGGAGAGAGAGGGCGAAGATGGTGATACTGGCAGGAGACCAGAGGAGCAGGCATCAGGCCAGGTCTTAGTCCGACAACCAGCCCTGAGGGGACCTTCAGCTTTGTCCCTTCCTGAGCTTCAGCAATGTTACTAGTGAGGTGTGAAGGTGGACTGGGCAGGCTCAAGGTCTACCTCAGCTTGAGAAAATGCCATAGCATACAATCTGTGCCTCAGGAAGGAGACGGGGGACCAGCAAGACCACCCGACACCCACCCCCTGGTATGAAACGCCATGCTTGGAGGCTTTGTCTTTTTTTTCTTTTTGGTCCATACACATTTCTAGTTCTTACTGGAAATGAAGCTCTGTAAGGTCATATTGGAGCTATCTAGGTGTCCTCTGGCACCTGGCACAGGTCAGGCATGGTTGGTGGAATCTATAAATATTTGTCACATGCTGGGTAGCTCTTAAAGCAGGACACTGATGTTTAAAAAGAGTGAAGAGTCACAAACTGGCCAAGATTTGCAGAAATATCTCTAGGGTCAAGAAAAAAGGCCTTTCTATTGTGGCATCTTCAGTGAAGCATGACACCCAAAGTAAGGCCAAGTGCTCTTTCTGTCACAATGACAGAAGAAAGAGAAATAAAACCTCAGCTCCACTTTCTGCAGAGTGGGGAAGCTCCCATTGGACATGGAAGGTCTGGTCCAGTGGGGCTCGACTTCCAAGGAAGAGAGGAGGGCTCATCTGTGGCCCTCTTGAGTGTGTGATCTGAAGAGGATATTTGAATCCTGAAAATACGCCCACTGTGGAGCCACTATGGGTTGTGAGAAACTTTTGAAGACTCTGGGAGACAGGCCAGAGGCCAGGGACAGGGAAGTCACATCTGGATTTTCAGGCAGGGAGAAACCGATCACCAGGAAACACAGCCCCACACACTGACGGCCATCACTGTGATGGGAGGGATGCGTGTGCATGATGGGAGCTCACCCACACCACGCTCTGCCCTGGGCACTGTAGGTTACCAGTCATAGACATCACAGGTGACATAGCTAAAGTTGGGGACAGAAGCACACAGCACATGGAGAGGAAAGAAGGAGGGAGGCTCTATCTGCTTGTGGATATCTTTGAAATTTTCATGGAGGAAGTAGATTAAAATTGGATTTATGCTGTAAAAGCTCAATAATTAGACCAGAATGAAGAAACAGGCACCTAGGGAGTGGAGTAGAAAGCCCAGAAATCATCTCCAATCCATATAGGAGGTTGATGTAAGATAAAAGCACTGTTTCAAGTCAGTGGCGTATGGGTGGAGTGAGTAATGGTAAATGGTGCTGAAAAAATGAGTAGTCATTTGGAGAAAGATATGGTTTGATTTATATACCATATTATACACCAAGTAGATCAAAATTTTCATTTAGTTGCAAAAATATAAATACATAAAGTATGCAAAATAAAATGTGGGCAAACCTCTTTAAATCTTTGGACTCAGAAAGCCTTTCTATCACTTAAAATCCAAAAGCCAGAAATGATAATATTGATGAAATTTTGACAAAAAAGCTTTTAACTGGGTGTAGTGTATAATCCCAGCATTTGGAAGGCTGAGGCAGGAAGATCACTTAGAATTCGAGGGTAGTCTGGCTGTATAGTGAGTTCAGAAGGACAGCCTGAAGTACACAGCAAGGCCCTGTCTCAAAAACCCAAAAGCAAAAGTAAAAAAGAGACAAAAATATAACAAAAAAACTTCTAAAAAGTGATTGAAAAATAAGTTTTTTTTTTTTTTGTAAAACTTACTACAGTAAAAGACACATTGCCAGCTATCCCCTCAAAATACTCCTCCTTACACTTCAAACACACTAATCCCATTGTTCTCGCTAATTTCTGGAGCAATGGTGGAAGGCCTTTCTCATGAATGTTTTTAGGTATGATGTTGTGGCTTGTTAGATGTCCTGGATCAATTTAAATTGCTTACCTTTCATGGTTATTTTGACTTGGAGAAGAACCAGAACTTGCATGGTGTCAGATCTGGTGAATAAGGTGGTTGAGGACACACTGTCATGTTTTTACAAGCCTGCCTTTCCATTAGATGGCGCTCAGCCTCAGGCTTCATCGTATTTTTAATCGTACGATATTCATGAATGAGGACTTTTAGAAATGCTTCAGAAATGGCAAGTGCAAGATGTTCAAAGTCAGGGGGAGAATTTTGAGGGAGATTAATGACAATCAATCTTTCACTTTAATGATTAAAAATTTAAACATTCACTGTATATTTTGATCGCACCTTATATGTAGCAATCGAAACAAAACAAAATACCATACACAAAATCACAGAAGATATATGTTTATTGGAAAAAATGTATCACAAAGGTCTAATCACAATATACAAAGGACTTCTAGAAATCAAGATGGTAAAGACCAGCAACCTTATAAACATGAGTGAAGAACAGAAGCAGACAAATGTAAATCCAAAAGCCTCCTAAACATACTTTAAGCTCTGCGCCTCACTCACAGGACCAGCATATTTAAAATTGCAGTGGACTCGGTGCAGCTCAGTGGTAGGGCACTTGCCTAAGCATGAGCGAGGCCCTGGGCTCAATCACCCCAATAATAGCAAAACTTTGTTACCCCATGAGGCTTGGGGTAGCAGGTACTCTGACACATAGCTGGTGTGAGTGTGTAAGTCAGTGCTACTCTATGGTGGGGCCTTGTGACACCTGTGCATAGACAGCCGAAACTGAGTGTGCAAGGGGAGAGCGAATGGGAATTGGGCTGGGATAACTCAGATGAAGCCAGATTATTTCAGGCCTTGCACACCTGGCCAAGAAATTTGCATTTTTATTCAGAGTCCTCTACTGCCCTCCAAAACTTTGTGTGACAAGAGAAATATTGTGTCTGTGCTGTCTACTAGGGTAGTTGCCAGACAATGGGGTGGCTACTAAGCCCTTGAGATGTGGCTCAGGTGACTGAGGAACCCTTTTTAAATTTTCTTTAACTTCAGTTAATTTACCTTTAAACAGCCACCTGTAGCTAGGGGCCACGTACGGAGAGCCCCACACAGCCTCGGGCCACAGGTCTCGGCAGGTGGAGGTGACACAACCAGGCTCAGTTTGGAAAGTTTAATGAAGGATGGACTCCAGGGAGGCTGGTGATAGTTGGAGGGTGTTATGGTTTGTGTCTAGATGTCCCCCCAAAGCCTCATGTGGTAAGAGATAGCTGGATCTAGAGTGTGTGGTTACTAAATTAATCCATTGATCGGTTTGGCATGGTTCTGCTGGGATCAAGGATGTGAAACTAAAATTAAGGGTATTAGGATTAAGGGTGGGAGTGCTACCTGCCCTAAGGACAGGTATCCTAGATAAAAGATACAAGAAGAAGCTAACTAGCTGCTTGTTTGCATTGCTTATTTGCATACATTCCTTACATTTCTTGACTTTACTTTGCTGCCGGTGGGCTGCCGGTCTGCTGCCGGTCCGCCCTGCCTCTGCCATGCCGTCCTGCCTCGGACCCAGCAGACTATAGACTGAAACCTCTGCAGACTGTGAGCTAATAAACCTTTCTTCCCCTAACTTTGGGTGTCGAGTATTCTGTCCCAGCAACGAGAGAAAAGTAATTAAAACAGAGGGGCAGCAACAACGATGTTATACAGAAATGGGGGACTGACTCAAATTAGGGTCCAGGGCTGGGAGAGAATGAGCAACTTCTAGAGGAATGAGGATGACACGACAGTGACAATGAGAAGAGAATTGAGTTGAGGGTGACTTTGCAGATGTAGTCTGAGTGGCTAAAGTGAGGGCAGGGCGTGAGCGCAGGGCCTGGGCAGGTGGAGCAGCTGTGGGCAGGAACACTGATGATTTCAAGATGCAGTGGTGGCACACTCTGAGGACATCTGCAGGTAGAATACAGTCAACGCTCCTCACAGGAACTACCCACCTCCCCGCTCTCACCTTCTCCTGCTCTTCCCCAGCATCTCCCTATCAGGTCACAAGTGTCTCCTTTCTGTTCTCCCAACACGTCAAACTCAATTGCACTTGCTGCTCCCTGTGCCTGGACCACCCTTCTCCCAGGTCTTCAGATGGGTGTCTTCTCTTCATTCAGATTCCAGCTCACATCTGATCTTCTTTGAACAGCTACCCCCAGTTGCCCTCTCTACACTGCCATCTTACTCACCTTACTTTTCTGAGTCCACATGGCTCACTAAAGTTATCTTGCTGACTTCTCTGTCAGCCCATTGTTCTCTTCCTCTTCTTGAGTTGTTTGGCTTGCTTGTCACCGGGCCTGGCATGGAGTGGGGCTCACAGCATGGTGATAAATGAGTAAGAAGAGAGGAGGGAGAGTAGAGAAATCTGCTTGTCCCCCGCTGCCCCAAGAGAACTTTTCAGAGACCTGGGAATGGGTGCTGTGGCCATCACAGTGCCGGACATCTGTGCTCAAACAGGCTTCTGTTGACTGAATGGATAACAGACCAAAGTCTCCTCAATTTGAGAGCTTCCAGGGACCCAATCTTGGTTCTACTGACTTGCATGATGGAATATGGGATGTGATCTAATATGGGGGACATCAGAAGGCTTGGTCATGGGTCCAAGTGCTCCCTGGATGGGTTTGGGCTTCATTGGGTCATTCTCCTGTTTGTGAAACTCCTTCTTGGGTCTGGGTCACAGACACAGACCAGTGAGGAGGAGACACAGTGGGGGAGACACAGACCAGTGAGACCCCCCATCCCTTCCCCCTGTGGAGCTCACTGGCCTACGTGCCCTTACTATCACCCAGGGCAGGTGGGGAGGTTCTGGTGAGCTGGGGAGTTCAGTCTGAGATGATCCTGGAGAAGAGCATGTGTGTGCATGTGCCTGTGTATGTGTGTCATAGTGCATTTGGGCCACTAAACAAAGTACTGTGGACTTGGTGGTTATAACGAACAGAAATATTTCACCTACACTTCTAGAGGCTGCAAAAATAAGACCAACTGCCAGTAGATTCAGTGTCTAGTGAGGGGCTACATCCTGGTTCATAGGTATCATTTTGCTGTATTCTCACACAGTGGAAAAGAAAGTGGGCTCTCTGGGCATCTTTTATAGGGACACCAGTCCCATGAAAGCTCCGTGACCTGATCACCTCCCGAAGACCCCATCTTCCTACCACTATCACCTAGTGGGTGAAGATTTCACCATAGGAGTTTGGGGAGGAAGGAAACATTCAGTCTACAGCAATGTGTGTGTATGCATATGTGCATGTGTGCACACAGCATGAATGGAGTGGGTAGAGGGTGTGCCTGGCAGCAGGCACAGCAGGAGCTAAGGCCATGAGGCAGAAGGCAGAATGGTACATAGAAGAGGCAAGCAGCAACTCAGCCCTCTGCAGCGTGAGCAGCCCGAGGCAGAAACTGGCATCACGGCAGAGGGGTTGACATTATCAGTCGAGGCCAGAACCACACAAGATGGCTGGATTCCATTCTGAAGGTGACGGGGAGCCGTGGGTGGGCTCAACAGGGTGTGACACCATCAGAGTGGCAGGAGGCTGTCCCGGGAGAGCTGCCGCAACTCCACATGCCTCTTCACCATGACTACTCATGGCCCAGGACTAAAGTCCTATTCTCCAGGTTCTCACATTTCCCCAGAAGTAGCTGCGCCCTACAACCTGATGTGGCGCAACCTGAAAAGTCTCAACATTCAGAGTTTCGGATTCTATGAAACAAATTAGTGACCTATTTTTTATGTGCTGAGCGAGAAATTTGGTAAAACAGGTGCCTCTGGAGATTGTCCCAGGAAAGACAAATGGGGCAGAACTAGGGCATTTGAGCGTTAGGGCCAGGCAAGCGGATGTGCAGTCAACGAAAGGCGAGCTTTCTCACGTTCTTTCTTTCTTGACCATTCAGCCTCACTGAGCTGTCTCGCCGGATTTTCCCACAGGCACGGGCCAGGTAGTCACCTGCTGAGGCTGGCTTAGTGCCCAAAGGCTTCTCCAAAGTGGGCAACTACTCAGAACAGAGACACTCAAGGGTTTCCTAAGAGCAGACACGACCTGGGAATAATTTTTAACTCTTTTGTGAGAAGTAATTTGTTGAAAATAAGCTTGTTTTTCTCTCCTTTATTTTGTTTGGTTTTCTACTATATACATTTATTATCACTTCTAGATTCACTACACCAGTTGATGGAGAAAAAAAAAGAACTCTGAATAATGAGTCCTTTGTGAGGCAGAGAAAATTTTCATTTCAAAGATAACCTGAGACCATGGAAAGATAGTCCTCCTTTCTCCAAGATAAGATAAAACCTAACAACTCTCTGGAGTGCCCAAGGGGCTTTTGTGACAGGCAGCTAATAAACTGAGCCATATTTATTTATTTGTCCCGTGTGGGGACTGAATCCAAGCCTGCTACGTGCTGGCACATCCTTCACCACTGACCCCTCCCCAGCCTGAATTCAGCCTTTTTGGAAGACATCTCTTTTCTCGACCTCTGATCGTAAAAGCCCCTTTATTTTCATTACTGGGGTTTGAACCCAAAACCTTCACATTGAGCTATATTCACAACCCTTTTTAAAAACAAATGTTTATTTTAAGACAGGGTCTCACTAGGTCACTAAGTTATTTGGGCTGGGCTTGAATTTGTGATCCTCCTGTCTCAGCCTCCCAGAGTTCTGTCTGGGATTACAGACTATTTTTTCTGGTCTGGTGATTGCTTTTCGTGACCACTGCAAGATGCCAGACTGTGTCTTATCCTTTCTCCTCTTTTCTCCCTACCCGAGTTCCTACATATTGTCAGGTTGCACTTCTCCCTTGTTATGAAGGGCCCTTGACTCTGTGCCCATACAACAGCATCTGGACTACCACAGAGAAAACACTGGAGATAGCAATAAAAAGCAAACCTGAGTACAAGTCCTCTTTTATGGTTTACCTCTAGATGTCCCCCCCAAGGCTCCTGTGCTTGTGGGTGGGGCTTTTGGGAGGTGACTAGATCATGGGTGTATGAAACTGGATTAGTTCACTGATAGGTTTACAGTTGAGTGTGATACTGGGAGGTGGAGCCTGGTGGGAAGAGGTGGGTCACTGTGAGCATGGCTTGTTGTATGATGTATATATATACTCCCTTCTCCTGCCTGAGTGCTGCTGCTTCCTGCCAGTCACGCTATGAACTGTTTCTCTTCTGTGATGCCCCTCTGCCATGCTGCCCTGTCTTGGACCCAAACAACTATGGACTGAAACTTCTATGAAGTGTGAGCTAAAATAAACCTTTTCTCCTGAACTTGTGGGGGTCAAGTATTTTGTCCCAGCAATGAGAAAGTAACTAAGACACTGTTGTGCTGCTTCTTACTGGCTCTGTGAACTTGACCAAACAGCAACTGCATGGAGCCCAGGTTTTCTCATCTGGCATTGGTAATTCCTACCAAGGGAAAAGGGAAAAGATTACACTATGAGGGGAAACTTTCAGAGTCCCTCAGGCAGTGCCTGGCACACGCAGCTGCTCAGGGAGCTAGAGCAGAGCTCTGAGGGCCCTCTCCTGGTCAAGCCTTAGCTCCATGCACCACACAGCAGTCAGGAGCTCCAGATTTCCCAGCCTCCCCCTGCATTTCCCAGCCTTCCTCCTGCATTTCCCAGCCTCACCTCCCCCTGCATTTCCCAGCCTCACCTCAGGCCACCTGACTGGCTCTGGCCCATGATGGTGAGGCAAGGGCATGCTTGTCATTTCTAAGCTAATGCAGACATGAGCCCATCCACCATCTGTCCCCTCCCTGCTGTGAAGCGACACAGGGCCATACATTGAGATGATAGAACCAGGAGCTCCTTTATTCATCAAATACAAAAGAGACTTTGCAAGAACAAGAAATGTACTTTTTTATACAAAGGCACTGCTCCATTAATATATCAAGGGGACCAAGTGACAAATACTGAGCAGTTTCTACAGGTGTGCACTCATGCATCACTAAACACCAAGGATACAGTCTGGGAATGCTTCACCAGGTGACTCTGTCATTGGGGAACATCGTAATGTATTTGCACAAATCTAGGTGGTCGAGCCTACTACCATCGCCACTGTACACACAGTCACTGTACGCACACTGTCACTGCTCCTAGGACCATAAGCAAAACAATGTGTGATTAAATCAAGCACAGAAAAAATGATGCAGCCAAGAGATGCAGTGAACACAAGATGGTGGGGCTGCTGCTAGCACAGCATTGCTAGCTGTTTACCATCATGGGTGGTTTTGTAAGTAGGAAGAGTGCATTCTAAAATAGTAATAGGAAGTATGGTACAGTAAATACATAAATCAGTAACATAGTGGTTTTATCATGACCCATTACTACAGACTGTGTGTAGTCATACCTGCCCTACTCTTACACAACTGGCTGTGCAGTCGTTTTCTTTGTCCAGCATCACCACAAATTTGTGAGTAATATGTTGCAGTACAGCACTGTTATGGCTACAGCATCACCAGGCCATAGGGATTTTTCAGCTTCATTGCCATCTTCTGGAACCACTTTTCTAGGAGTGCCAGCGTGTGGAGCATGACTCATGTCTGCCCCATACTGCACTAGGCTCCAGGCATGCGGCAGTGAGCATGCATGCTTGCAGCAGAAGGGTGTGTGTGTGACAATAGGGGAGAAAGGGTCCCAGATGGGTATGAGAGGTAAAAATGAAGCAGTGAGACTCCTTAAAGATCCTTTCTGTTGTAGAAGTTTGGAGAGCAGAATTCCATGTGTGCTACTTTTGAGTCCAGTCAAGTCTGGAAACCAGTGAGGCAGGCTAGAGGAAGAAATAAAAAGGAAATCTGTACACAGGGCCTGGTTATTCCCAGTCTTTGAGTTGACACTTGTGTCCTTAATGGTGGAGAAAGCTTTTACCTGTCCCCCTGTTCCGACACGGAGATGTTGCAGACTGGGCTCCTCCAGCAGAAGTTTGCATAGATGGAACTGGGGTGAGACAGGTTCAACAGTCACGGGTAAATTAAATAGAGGAAATGTAATTGCAGATCATTGTCCTTGCTCATGGGGATCACAGCAGGGTGCTCACCCACAGGCAAGATGGGGTTTATTTGGAAAACCCTCCAGTGCGTTTGCCTTGTGGAATCAGCTGGGTGAGCTGACCTTTGCCATTGCAGTGGTGCCTGCACGTATGCCATGACTGCTTTTCGAAGTTTTCTACTGCGTTTGCTGGTCCTACCCTGGGTACTAACAACAAAGAGGAAAGGCTAATGTTCGAGACAGAGATCCCGAGTCAGATGCTTGGAGATTAGCTTGGAGCTAACAGACCCCCTTCTGCCTCAGCCGCCAACCTTAAAACAAAACAAAACAAAACAAAATACAGATGGTCCATGCAATTTTTATTCCATGCACAGAGCACAACCGCGAACCCCAAAGCTCAGGCCTGCCTGGTGCTTGCTTCTGAGGTTGATGTCTCTGTCTTCCAAGTGGGAAACAGAAACTTGAAGTCACAACCAGTTGAAGGAAGTGTGAAGACTCACACGGTGCATCTCTTAATTCCTAATCCAGGTTTCCCTCCAGTTTACCAAAAGGAAAACAACCCCTCAAGCCCCCCGAACAGAGACAAGAACAAGCTCTGTCCACCCCTGCCCCCAACAGAGCAGCACCCTGTTTACACGAAGATACCGCCAAACCTAAACTTAGCAAACAGGAACACCGTTCTGCCTCAGCATCATATTCCAAAGTGCTGAGGAGGCCAAATTCTTTCCAAGCATCTCAGAGGAACCAGAATGCAAGGCACTATTTGCAGCCCGACACATGAATCATTTAGAGTCTGAGAACTGGCTTGGAGAGTCGCTAGGTGTCCTCTCATCCATCCTCACAATGCACATGCAGATCGATGTTCACCTTAGAACTGAAGTCAGAAATGCAGCCAGCCTCATCGGGCAGGCCATTACTGGGAGTAGCTGAAAGTGGAAGAATGCAGAGACCGCAGATATGGACGAGCCAGCACTCTGGACAGTAATGTCCGAGAATAGTGCCCTGCTTGTGCAAAGCACTCCCAAGGTTATGATGCTCCTTCATGCCCATTATTTCTTGGCAAGCTCAAGAAGAGTGGATTGCACTAGCCCTGTGGGCAGATGAGGACACTGAGGTTCAGACAGATGGAGGACTCACTCAGTCACATAGCTGGCTGGTGGAGCAGCCGGAGCAAGCAGGGACTGATCTCCCAGGAACTGCTCTTCCCATTGATTTATGCTACTGTCCCCTTTAAGTCAGCCACAGAAAGACAGAGAGGCCCGTGCCTCCTTGCTCCAACGCACAGTCAGTTATGGCACCGTGACACTTTGGGCAGCCGGAGGGGGCTGCTAAGGTTCTCGCCATGTGTCTGGGGAACAGTTCCTACTCCTTTCTCCCACACATGGGTTGGCCTCATTCTCCTTTGCAGAGAATGGTGGGAAGGGACTTCCAAGGTGGTCTGCGCCAAAGCAGGAGTGCAGAGGAGAGGTGCTCAGTTTGCTGAGCAGGGGATGGGTGGCTGAGGTTTAGGAGGAGGGTCACAGTTCTAGTGCTTTAGGAATCCCCTGCGGGCCACACTTCCGAGGCCAGATTGAAAGAGCAAGACTGAAAGTGACAGGAGGGATGGAGGGAGGGCTGGAGGTGGGGCAGTCAGCCAGGCAGTGTGGCTAGAAGGAGGAGGGACAAACAGCTGTGGGGAAGAACTAGAAAAAGCACTTGAGTGGAGTTGGTGTCTGATAATGACGAAGCCAAATACCATGTTAACCTTAGTCCCAGCAAGGGAGAGGGGAAACCCTGAATAAAAGAAAATCTCTTTACCATGGCACATTTATTGAGTACCTATTCTATGTTAAGCCTGGTGGTTTAGACTTTAAAGCTTAGGACTAAAGACCCTTGGAAGGTGGCTGGTTCAGACCCCACATCATACGGGTAACACCGAGTTCTGCAGAAAGGGTGAGGCTTGACTCAAGCCCGCAGAGCAGAGGGACTGAATCTGGACTCAGCCCAAAGCCCTCACTGCCACCCTGAGGCTCCCCTTCTCTACACTTGTGCCTCAGTTTCGGGAGACATTTCTCAGTCTTGGACCAAGCCCAGCAGGCTCACTCTCAGCAGTTAAAGGAAGATGCCGTGTTTACAGGCAAGTTCAGTGCCATCGTCCTTCTTTTGGGGTCAAGGTCGTTCTCCCTGGATGTCTCAGAGGATTGCTACCCCTCATGCAGGGCACCAGCCTGCAGAGTCCTTGTCTCATGTCCTTGCTGCCTATTTCTGGCCTCCCCACTATGAGTCTTCTCACTCCCGCCTCGGAGCTAAGATCACATTGTATCTCCCTGGCTCATCGTAGTGACTGCCACGGGCCTTTCCCATCAGCTAACAAGCAAGCAAGCAAATAAACAGACTGGACGCTTTCCCAACCCAGCAAGAGGAGTTGAGCAAAATCACCTCCTCTAGGCTGGGCTTTTCAGCACCTGTATTTAGTGAGGTACTTTTTACCCCTCCCCCAACCCATACTGGTAAATTCTTTTCCAAAAGTATTTAAATTTTTTTTTTTAAATTGATACAGCAATTTAAAAAAAACTTCATTTTATTGGTACACTTTACATATACACAATGATCACATTCATCAGAGGGAATTTGTACCTGCACGTGATATATCTTGATTCTTCTTTTTTTCCTGTTTCCCTCCCCTCCCTTCAACACCTCTTCATTTCTTATTTACAAAAACGTTGTGCCCACTTTTTCCTTCTATTTTTTTCTTTTCCTTTCCTTCTTTTCCCCCTCTCTCCTCCACTATTCCCCTTCCCATTTGAAGATTTTCTTCCATGTCCCCAAATATATTATACATTTTGCTTCTTATTTACACTTTTGCTTCTCATACCAGAGAAACAATGTGGTATTTAAACATGTGTTTCTGATTTACTTCACTTAAGAGTATAGTCTCAAGGTGCATCTACTCATCTATAAATGCAAGTGTATCCTTCTTTATAGTAGAGTAGTACTTCGCTGTATTAAAAAAACACGTCTTCTTTATCTGGTCATCTGTTGATGGGCATTTGGACTGTTTTCAAGATTTAGCTGTTACAAATTGCACAGCTATAAACATGATGTGTATATATTGCTTGGTATGATGCTTTTGATTCTTTTGGGAAAATACCACGAAGGAGAATACCTGGGTCAAATGGAACCTGTAAGTCCTAGTTTTTGAGGAATCTCTGTACTGATTTCCACTGTGGTTGCCCCCCACCAGCAGTGGAGAAGGGTTTCTTTTTCCCCACAGTCCCTCAAGCATTTGTTATTGGTTGATTTCTTGATAATAGCTATTCTTTCTGGAGTGAGGTAGAATCTCAGGGTTGTTTTAATGTGCATCTCTCAAATAACCAGTGATGTTGAACACTTTTTCATGTATTTATTTGCCATTTGTACTTCTTCATCTGAGAAGTGTCTGTTCGTTTTGGTTGCCCATTTTTGGATTGGGTCTTTAAATTTGGGAGGTCTGATTTTTTTTTTTTAGTTTTTTATTATTCTAAGTGTTAGCCCTTTGTCTGAGGAACACCTGTCAAATATTTTCCCCACTCTATGGATTGTCTCTTGTTTTGGTGGTTTCTTTTGCAAAAGCTCTTTAATAAGATGAGATTCCATTTGTTGATTCTTTGTATTTTTCCTGTGCATTTGGGTTTTTTTTCCACACAGTTTTTGACTACATCTATGTCTTCAAGAGTTCTGCCTATTCTATATTCCAATCAATTTAGGGTTTCTGTTTTAATATTTAGTTACTTGATCCATTTAAATTTTAGTTTGGTGCATGGCAAAAGTTTTAGTCTTTGGTTTGTGGAAAGCCAGTTTTTCCAGCACCATCTATTAAAGAGGACATCTTTCTTCCAGTGAAGGTGTTTGGCCCCTTTGTCAATGGTAAGGTGGTTCAGTGTGTTTGGAGTTTTTTCTGCATCTTCTAATCTGTTCTACTTATCCTCAGTTCTGTTTTTGGTCGGTACCATGCTGTTTTTAACATGGTAGCTTTATAGTACAATTTCAAGTCCGGAATTATGATGCCCCCTGCTTTGTCTTTGTTGCCCAGAATTGCTTTTGCTATTCTAGGTCTTTTCTGGCTCCAAATGAGTTTCAGGATTGTTTTCTCTAATTCTGTGAGGTATACTGTCAGTATTTTAATTGGGATTGCATTAAATCTATATAGTAACTTTGAAAGTATGGCCATTTCCATTACATTGGCTCTTCCTACCCAAGAACAAAGGATAGCATCCCATACTCTGATATCTTATTGGATCTGTTTTTTTCAGAGTACTGTAGTTTTCAAAGTAAAGGACTTTTACTTCCTTCTTTAGATTGATTCCCACATATTTCATTTTTTCTGATGCTATTGTAAAGGTTGTGGTTTCCTTAATTTCTCTCTCAGTGAGTTCGTTATTTGTGTACAGGAATGTTATTGACTTTTGAGGGTTGACTTTACATCCATCTATACTGCTAAATTTGGTTGTTAAATCTAGAAGTCTTTAAGTGGAGTTTTGGGGGTCTTCTATGTAGAGTCCTATGTCACCTGCAAATAATGATAATTTAAATTCTTCCTTTCCTATCCTTATTTTTTTATTTCTTTTTCTTATCTAATTGCTCTGGCTAATATTTCCAGAATGATATTGGACAGGAGAGGTGATAGTGGGCATCCTGGTCTTGTTCCTGATTTTGGAGTGAAAAATTTCAGTTTTTGGCCATTGGCATGACGTTGGCTGTTGGTTTGTAAGAGATGGTTTTTATCAGATTGAGATAAAGACCATGTATCACAATTTTTTGTAGAGTTTTTTTTTTAAATCATGAATGAGTGTTGGACTTTGTCAAATACTTTTCTCAGTCTATTGAGATGATTATGTGGGTTTTGTCCTTGGTTCTGTTGATATGGTGTATTACATTTATTGATTTGCATATGTTGAACGATCCCTGCATCCCTGGGATGAATCTTACTTCGTCATGATGTATAATCTTCTTTATGATCTGCTGCATTCTGTTTGCCAGTATCTTATTGAGGATTTTTTGTGTCTATGTTTATTAGAGAGATTGCCCTGTAATTATCTTTTCTGGTTGGATCCTTCTCTGGTTTTAAAATCAGGGTAATGCTTGCTTCCAGGAATGACTTTGGGAGTATTGCTTTGCTTTCAGTTTCATTAAAGAATTTGAAGATCAGTGGCATTAGATCTTCTCTAAATTTCTTGTAGAATTCAGCAGTGAATCCATTAGGACCTGGGCTTTTCTTTGTTGGTAGGTTTTTAATTACATCTTCAATTTCCTTGGCTAATATTGGGTTATTTAGAATCTTTATATCTTCTTGATCCAACTTTGGTAATTACCATGTATCTAGGAATCTGTCCATTTCTTCTGTGTTTTCCATTTTATTTGAATACATTTTCTTGAAGTAGGTAATGATGATCTTCTGGATTTCTGCAAGATCAGTTGTGATTTAATCTTTTTCATTCTTTATTCCATAGATTTGAGTCTTTTCTTTTTTTATTTTTTTGATAAAGTTGACTAAGGGTTTGCCAATTTTATTCAGTCTTTCAAAGAGCCAACCCTTCGATTCATTGGTTATTTGTATTGTTCCCTTAGTCTCAGTTGGCTTCATTTCTGCTCTGATCTTTACAATTTCCTCCCTCATATGAGCTTTGGGCTTGATTCGTTCTTTTTCTAGAAGCTTGAGGTTCAACATTAGGTTGCTTATTTTGAGCTTACTCTGTTTTCCTGATGTGAGAATTCACCACTGTAAATTTCCCTCATAGGACTGCTCTCATTGAGTCCCATAAATTCCTGTATGTTGTACTGGCATTATCATTAACCATTTTTCTGCAATATAGAATATTTTATTTACTATTTCTAATGACATAATAGACAAAAAAGTTATTATTCTAAAATAGGGTATGACATGAATACTACATTCATGTATCTACAATACAGTATTAATATTATTGTCTTAAATGGAGCTGTAGATAAGGAGATATATTTAGCTGATCATTCATTAACCTTATTTACTCTTTTGGTTTCTCACACCAGAGAAACAATGTGGTATGTAAACATGTTTGTCTGATTTATTTCACCTAAGAGAATGATCTCAAGGTGCATCTATTTACCTAGAAATGTCTCAAGCTTATCCTTCTTTATGGCAGAGTAGTACTCCATTGTATAAAAAACCCACACCTTTATCCATTTATTGGCTGGTAGACATTTGGACTGTTTCCAAGATTTAGCTATTACAAACTCTGCTGCAAACATGAGTGAACATGTATTGCTGTGGTATGATGGTTTTAATTCTTTTGGGAAGATACCAAGAAGGGGAATATCTGGGTCAAATGGAACCTCTAGTCCTGGTTTTTTGAGGAATCTTCACACTTATTTCCACAGTGGTCACACCAGCCTACACTCCCTCCAACAGTGAAGAAGGGTTTCTTTTTCCCCACAGCCCCATCAGCATTTGTTATTGGTTGATTTCTTGGTAATAGTCATTCTTTTTGGGGTCTGCCTGCTGGGTGCGGTGCGAGCCGGCTGCTCTCCTCCTCTGCCTGCCAGCGCTACAATTGGGTGGAAGATGGCTCTGGGTAGTTGGAAATTCTAATGACAAGCTCCAGATTTGCTTCCATCTGTACCATGGGCGCCAGTGCCCTGGCAGAAGAGAAAGAGATTGGTCCGGAACAGTTTCCAGCCAACAAGCACTGTTTTGGATCAGTCAATTTTGGGAATACCCGCTGCTGCACTTCATTTCTTCAAGCACTTTATTTTTGTCGCCCATTTCGGGGAAAATGTTCTAGATACAAGCCGGCCTAGAAGGAGGGAGAACCTTCTGACGTGCTTCACAGACCTATTCCGTGGCACAGCCAAGCAGAAGACAAAAGTTGGAGTAAGGCCTGAGAAGACCGTTGCCAGATCACAGAAGGAAAAGGCGACTGTGACGACTATGTGCGACAAGATGCCCATGACTTCTTAAATTACCTTCTAAATACAATTGCAGATATTTTACAAGAATAAAAAAAGCAGGAAAAACAAAGTGGGCACTTACTCAACGGTGACATTGAAATGAAAATAACAACAGCACACCATACCCAAATCATGAGATTTTTCAGGGAATATTAACTAATGAAACCAGATGTCTTACTTGTGAAACTACAAGCAGCAAAGGTGAAGATTTTTAGATCTTTCTGTTGACATGGAACAAAACACATCAATTACTGTTTAATGTATTTTGGCAACCCAGAAACTCTGTGCAGTGAATATAAATATTACCGTGAAGAGGGTTGCAGCAAACAGGAAGCACACAAATGGATGAAAGTTAAAAAACTACCCATGATTCTAGCTCTACATCTGAAGAGATTTAAACATACAGATCAGCTTCATCGATATGCAAAACTTCTTATAGGGTAGTGTCTGTTCAACACTTCAGGTGATGAACCGACCCTGACCAAATGTGTGACTTTGTTGCTGTTGGGGTCACTGTGGAAGTGGTCCTGATCCAGGACATTATATTGCAGTAGTTAAGAGTCACGATTTTTGGTTATTGTCTGATGATGACATTGTAGAAAAAATAGATGCACGAGCTATTGAAGAATTCTACAGGTTGACATCAGATATCTCAAAGAACTCTGAGTCTGGTTACATCCTTTTCTATCAGTTTTGGGACTGAGGAGGACCGTGATGAAGAGATACTTTCTGCCTCATTTCTTCTGTGGTTATTTTGGGGAGGATCATGCACTGATTTTTCTAGAAAAGAGAAATGCAGGAAGGTCAGGGGGCAGTAGCATACTTTGCACACAATAAAGCAAAGACTATGGATTAACACGCCCTTCCTATCATGGTAGTTGATTTATTTGCTCAGGTATCATGCTGTTTGTGCTGTTCCACACAACAAGGAAATGAAATCAGAGATACCAGCTCCTCTTGTAAACAGCCTTCCAGTTATTGACGCTCATTTTCTCTTTATATATTGCACCAATGATAATTTGTACTCCTTGGGGGTGTGGTAGGAAGAATGGGAATATGTGCTGCACTGTATTGGTGATGTAAGGAGATGATTCTGAAGATGCTGCACAGATGCCCAGGGTCAGTGTGTATAGAAGCTTATTCAGTGTCTTTTCAAGCATAAACCGGAAATACTTTGGGGCCCAACACTCGCAGTTGCCTTTCTGATGTAAAAACCTAACATACTAGAATCCTATGTCAGGAAGACAAATGTGTTTTGCTTCTCTGAAGAAGCTTATAATAATACACAGTAATGTACATGTAGGGAACAATTGGTCAAAAGTGCCTTGTTTTCCCCAGGGGAAAGCCTGGCTTTGTAATTATAATTTTTTCCTGATTTATTTTACTTAAAACTGGTAGTCTGAAGTATTGTATGAAGTGCCCATGATTCTGTCAGTAAATTTTAGCTTATTTTTATTAGTTTTTGTCAGTTTAAGTACTCCTTTTGTTTGTTTCTATTTTTAAGGGGAATTTAAAATTCTCCCTGAAATCACTAAGAGACCTTGAGAAAAATTGCAATGAGGGGAGGTAAATACTCTTTCTCAGGAGGAGCTGCTATCTCTGGCTAAATATTCATTCTTTTGTCATAGTTTATAAGTCAGTTGTTTGATTCAGCTTTAATTTCAGTAAAATAAAAACTAAAAAATTCCCTCTAGCTGTTGGAATGATTAAAAGAAATTCTGGTGCAGTGGTGGTACACTGGTCTTTAGAATTCTTAAATATTCTGATGTTTCAGATTGAACCTTGCTTGGAAAATGTATGTGATTGGAGTTATTTTCAAATGTCTTGTTTTTTAACTTTGAAAAAAAATAATATGCTTTTCATAACCCTAGCAGCCTGGATTGTAGCCAAAGAAAACCTTCTGAAGATTACATTTTGATTAGATAGACCAGTAATCCAAAAAAAGGCCATTTTCCCCCCTCTGACTTTACAAATTGATTGAAAGAATGTTCAGAAATGTAAACTTATGTTTTTTTTTTTTTTGGTGGGGGTTTTAAGAAGTAATATATGTATTGTAAAATGTGCATAAACCATTGCAGTTGATATTTTTTCTTGCATCAGTAAGTTGTTTGACAGTAGCTGAAAGTAACTTGCAGAAAATAATTGAGAATTACTTTCAAAATAATAGCAATCAGGCATCGAATATTTCTTATCAAAAAGAGTAATTTTTTAAATTTTCTAAAGTTATTTTACTAAAACTGTTGACAACAAAAAAACATGTTTCTTGTGCTGCTATTAACATTTATGAACTGTATCTTTTAGCTCAGGAAATGACTTCGTCTATTTGTCCCATAAACAGATCTTTAACAGGGTTACTTAGCTAATTGGGCTGCTTAGACAGATATGCTAAGAGAGAATTATGATATTTGGTGTCTATACTGAATATCAAAAATTTTTTTTAAATTTTTATTTTTACCAAGAACATGCATTGGTACATTGTATATATAATCAACGTGGTTATTTTGTACCTGTACATGATGTACCTTGGTTTTCCCCCCCTTCCCCTCCTGTCCCTTCCATTCACCCACCCCTCTCTATTTATCAAAAATATTTTGACAAGTTCATTGTTAAAATAGCTTCTCTTAGCCCAGCTGGAGGTGTTTTGTACAAACTACATGTAGCCTCCCTGACCTGCCAACACTGCACAGAGAATCACAACCAAGAACGTGGGGAAAGTCAGAGGACTGGAAGTGCTTGTATTTACTGAGTTTAAACCGAATTGCTGTGGAATTTAAGGTTGTTTTTTTCCAGATTACTGTAATGAAAAAAGAGACAGTGGAGCAGAGTTAGTTTTAACATCAGCTAGGCCACCGCGAGTATTAAGATAGATGAAGTCATTTGCATAAAGGTACAACATTGAAATACTGTGTTGTGTTTTGTACATTTTTGCCTTTAAAAAAACCATATAGGCAAAGCGACTTAAATTTCGTGTTACAACAAGTTCTAATATATGTATTGAGTTCCATGGTAGTCATACACTTTGCTCACATCTATACCCTATTTCATAGTATGAATTGTCATGGGAGGGACTATGAGTGATGGTTCTAAATAATATTTTTTACTCTTAATGCAGCTGGATCTAGGTAAAATGTTTTGACTCTTATCTGAAACTCAGTGTACTTTTAAAATATATAGGGTTAGGGTGGGGGAAATAAAAATACAGGTATCTAGTAAGTAAGAAAAGTGACCCATCTAGAAAGCATTGTGAGGTTGGGTGTTGGTTGGTTGTGATTAAAGTGAGGGGCAAGTTAAAACTGTAACTGGGGCTATTTGCTATATAACTATGTACATGTTTGTTGCGATGGCTCTCCCATATTTTATATATTGGAATAAAGATTTCTATAAATTATCTTAACTAAAAGTAAATGTACTAAATTAAGTCTCATTTCTAAGTCATATGGCTTCCATCTTGGAAATTTTACCAATTATAGGAACCAGGAGGCTTAGGAAAGGGGAGGGAAGGAGATGTTGTACTATACGGGTCTTGTGGCTTCTAACCATAAATATAGGTTGTTTTCTTTCTTTAATGGCCATAGAAAGATCTCATTTTCATAACATGCTACTCTTAATACTTTCTTTTAAAGATATTTCATTAGAGATTCTCTCATGAGGTGTTTGGCTGGGAGCTGGGAGGCTAAGGTGCTCAGGTCCTGGCTCTTCAGTGAACGTAACCATGTGACCTTGGGCAAGCCACTTAATCTGTCAATGCTTCAGTCTCTCTGTCTTGTAAAATGGGAGTAACCCTACATCACAGGGTTGTTGTGGGGATCAATTACAAATAATGTCTGTAAAGCATTTAAGGTTCTTGAGGAAGGCACTGCACAAAAAAAAAATCTATTAAAGTTTGTTTACTTGTGAAAAAAAAGAAAAAGAGGGAAAGATGTACAAAGAATATATAGGACAGACAGAAAGCAAAATATATAGGACAAAGAGAAAGCAAATATCAAGATGAGAGATTTAAATTAAATCATACAAATAACAATATTAAATTTAAATGGTATGAATACTCTAGTAAAAGGGTGTGTGTTATCTGACTGGATAAAAAACAAGACTAAATGATGTGTTGTCTACAGTAAACTAATTTTGAGTATAAAGATATCAATAGGTGTCAAGGGAAAGGATGTATCAACAAATACCATTTGAAAGACAATGGGGATGGTCTACTAATATCCTGCAGTGAAGCAGGATTCCTTGGAGCAAGCAGGTTAAAATGTGGACCTGGGTTCTACCTTGGGGCAGCACTACCCGGAGGGTCGGGAGACGTGGGCTTTGAAAGCCAGGCTGAGGAAATGGCATGGACATCAGCAGGCAGTGGACTCACAGAAGCATCTGGAATGTATTGTGTGGAGGGCTTGAGTTGCGCTGCAGACCAGCATGAGATCCAGTGAGGAGTCTACGCCCAGGGTGACGGAGCCCCCAGATCACTGCAGTAGCAGTTAGGATGTAGCCATGGGCTCGAGGGACCACGGAGGTGGAGTGAAAGGCAGAACATCAAGGATAGAGGAGAGGGAGGGAGAGTTTTAATAATAAGGCTGGGAGATAAGTCCATGCCTAAAGATGGGAAAGTGAGGCAAAAAGGAGGGAGAGCAAGGTTGGATGAAGAATGTGGGTGTGTTTAGCATTTACTGTGCACCTATTATGCAACAAACCCTGAGCTACGGGTGCTGTGCAGAGTTCAGAAATAAGAAAGTCTCAGATCCTAGTTTCCTGAAGCAACATAAAAGCATGCATGACCAGGTCTGTATCATCCTCACCTGTGCCACGAATCTCCCAAAATACTCTGGGGATACAGAACTTCCCAAATCAAGTTGGCCAATTGGGGAGTGGAGCATAGCAGCAGTTAGCAATTACTGAGGTGTGTTGCATGCTGTGCGCTTAATCTGCAGCACATGCTCCCTGTGGACTGTATCTCTATGATAAGTGGCCCCCAAGGGGGAAAAACCTTCAACTGCACACATGTCTCATTCTTACAAACGTCCTTCCTTCCCTACCAATAGATAGGCTGCTGAATGACAGGGAATCAGTGCCAAGTCCTGTTGGAAGGAACGAGGTGGAAACTCAGGTCGAGTTGCACCACAGGCGAGTGAAATCAAGTTGGGGTCTCTAGCTCAGCTCTTTGTCCTCTGGTGGACGTAGAACTCCCCGGTGTCAGTTTCCTAGACCATTGGCCATAGCCTGGTGCTGTGGGTATCTGGGAAGAGTGTACCAACTGTATTCCAAGTGAGTTATACTCACCATTAAGAAAGGTTGCCTTCATTTTGTCCCTTATCAGGTTGCCTTCATTTTGTCCCTGATAAGGGACAAAAATGAATGTCCCTTAGCAGGACCATTATGCCCATTTAATGTAATTTTTTTTTTTTTTTTTGCAGTACTGGGGACTGAACGCTGGGCCTTTTTACTGAGCTATATCCACAGCACTTTTTTGAGACAAGTTCTCAGTGAGTCACTAAGGTGCCCAGGTTGGGCTCCAACTCACAATTCTCTTTCCTTAATCTTCCAGAGGGACAGCATTACAGATGTGCACCATCATGTCCAATTTACGTCCATTTACAGACGAGGAAGGGCTTTGGACTTGCCGAAAGAAGCACTGCCGGTAAGTGGTGAGATCTGAACTGTCATCATTCTGACCTCAGAGAGCAGCCTCTTAATTCCTGTGTAGTGACTTTCTAGGTTTGGGGAGTTAGAGGAACAGAGATTGTGGAGTGAGCCTCTGCAGGATAATAACCCCCTGGTCCTTTCTAATGGGTAACCCCCGGGCCAGGAATACAAGCTGAACTTGGAACACATTGTGGCACAAAATAGAGACATGTTCAAAGAGTGGCAGGGCACGTCGGAATGGAGTAAGAGCCAGCTTGAAGGTCTCCCGTTGGCCAAGTCTTGGACAACATGAATATCTAAATAGTCACACTATTGGAAAAGAACCCATTAAATAATATTTGAATTCATGAGTGTCTACAGAGTACACACATACACAACTGAATAGATGGGGATAAGAGACAGCTTTTCCCTCCTGTCAGAGTGCTAACTAGTCAATTTAGACAGAATAAGAGAATCAGAATGATCATTATTTGGCAACCATCTTAATAATACTGACTGTCCTTGACTTGATAATGGTTCAACTTTGATGTTTCTACTTTGTGATGGTAAACATACATCACCCACATAAACATTCTGCTTTTTGCTTGTGGTATAGTATTTAAAAAGTTAGATGTTTGCCAGTTTGTTGTAAAACAGGTTTTGTGTCAGATGATTTTGCTCAGCTGCAGGCTAATGTAAATATTCTGAGGACATTTAAATTAGGCCGGGCTAAGCTATGGTGTTTGGTAGGTTAGGCATATTACGTGCATTTAGCAATATTTTCAACTTATGGGGTCATTTAGGTGTAAATGAAGGACCATCTGAACTTGATTTAGGCAAAATCACCAACAAATGCTAAAACTTGTAGATGAAAGTTTGCTGAGAAATGGAATATTCGCATTGTTGTAAAGTACTTTTTTATTTTTCATTTAGAGACAGCATCTCAAGTTGATAAGTTTCCTAGGCTGGGCTCAAACTTGTGAGCCTCCTGCCTCACCCTCACAGAGTGCTGGGATTACAGGCCTGTGCCACTGTGCCTGGATCATAAAAACTCTAATGTGCAGTACTGCCAGATATTATCCTAGTCCATTCTATGTTGTCATAACACAATACCCAAGACTGGGTAATTTATACAAATAGATGTTTATCTGACTCAGCTATGGAGGTGGGAAACACACAAACATGGAGCCAACATCTGGTGAAAGCCTCAGGCTGCATCACCCATGGCAGGAAATGGAAGACCAAGGAAGGTCATGGGACAGAGAAGGGGCCCAATTTACATCCACTCCTGTGATGTAAACTGCATCTAGCTGCGGGGCAGAGCCTCTGACCTGAAACCATTCCCTAAAACCTCCCATTCTTAATACTGTCATGGTGGTGGCTTAATTTCAACATGGGTCTGGGAGGGACATTCCTGCCCCAGCAGACATCTTTGCTTGCTTCGGAGATGGTTTCTGTGTTCATCTTCCACTTCCCCAACAACCACACCAGTAAACGGCAAGAACTGGGCATCACTGGGGTCCAATTTAGATCTGGGGCCTCCCCAAAGGCTCACGTGTTGAAGGCTTGGTCCCCAGCTGGTGGCACTCATGGAAAGTGGCGAAAACATTAAGAGGTGGAGCCTAGATGGAGGAATTAGGTCACTGGAGGATGTGCCTGAAGGGATATTGGGACCTTGTCCTTCTATCTGTCCTGTCCTATCTGTCTCTTTTTCCCTCTTTTCCTGGCTGCCATTAGTTGAGAACCTTTGCTGCGTCATGCCCTCTCTGCCTCATGTTCTGCCTCTCCATGCGCCCAGAAGAGTGGAGCCAGCTGACGATGGACAGAAACCTCTGAAACCCTAAGCCAAAATATGCCTTTCCTGCTTTTAAGTTGTTTGTCATATATTTTGTTACAGAGATCCAAAGCTGACTAACACACTGAGGACTGGGACACTTGCTTTGCTCTGAATCCTCCAGGTGCCTCATCCTTCGGTGACATTCAGTCAATATCTGTCACTTGAAGGAAACTCCCTCCCGTTTCAACACCAGGCAGTGATTTAATGACATCAGAACTATTATTTCCAATACTTAGACAGACCATGATATATGGCTAGAATTTTCATCTGTCATGAGGGCTATTGAGCTGTCACTGAGGGCAATGGTGAAACTTTCCTCGTGGCTGCTATGTGCCAGGCACAGTTATGCCTGCTGTGTTACTGATTCCTCACAATGGCTCCTCAGTGGAGTCCTTGCAGTAGATGGAGAAGTGGACCCAGAGAGCTGAGACACTCCAGTGCTCTGGATGCCCTCTGGCCCATTGTCCAGGCCCCGTCCTTCCTTTTTACTCCCCTATCATGTCAGCCCCACTCTTTCTCCTTCTTGTACTGGTTCATTCTCTGTCTGTGTCCTGCTTCTTCTCATCCTTAGATGACCTCCAAGCACCTTCCTTACCCCATTTCGCCTTCTGTCCTACCAGCCTTTCCAGCCCTCTTCAATGTACCAAGCATGCTCTGAAACCGTCCATCATTCACGCATGTGCTTGTTCACTGATTTTTACATCCTGCAAGCCCATGAGCTTTCCAAAAGCAGGGACTCTGTCTTCTGTGTCCCTGGTGTCCAAAGCAGAGTACCTACTGCAGGTTATCTCAGACCATTTTCTGTTTTAGAACAGAATCTTGAGACTGAGCAATATGTACTGAAAAGGAACTTGTCTCTTACAGTGCTGAAGGCTCGGAAGGCCGAGGGTGCGGTGTTGCCAGTGGTAAGGGCCTTCTTCCTCGTCGACCCATAGTTACCTATTGATCCATAAGGGATTTGGGCCTAATTACCTCCCAAAGTTCCCATTAATATATGACTTCAGGAATTAAGTTTCTAATACATGGATTTTGGGGGGACTTAAACCACATCTCAGGTGCTTAGTCAATATTTGTTGAATGAACTTGCTTATCATCCAATCCCGTTCACTTGACCCCTGGTGACCCCTTTTCCTGTTCGCTCCTCACCCTTCTCACTGCTCTCACTCCCGCTGTGACTGTAGTGACTGGGGACCTGGCCGGGTGTTCCAGTCATCCTGTGGAGCTGTCATAGCTCTCCCTGCCTGAGCAACATGGTCACAGGGGCTGTGAGCCTGTCACCAGTACTGTATTAAAAGTCCCCAAGTGTCCCCAGATTTGTATCACCTTGATCTAAAGATGGGGGAACAGAAGGTTAGGGAGGTTAAGTGACTGGCCTGAGCTCACATAGCTAGTAAATGACAGACGTGGGATTTGAACTTGGGTTGGTTTTACTTCCAAGTCCCGTCTCTTTGCTTCTGTCTTCCATAGAGCACAAACTTGAGTGTGCGTTAGAGTCGCCTGGAGTGTCCTTTAAATATAGACCCCAGGACTGCACCACTGGTTTCTGACTGAGGGGGTTTGAAACAGGGCTGAGAGTTTGTATGTTTGTCATGTTCCCGGGGCAGGCTGCTGCTGCTGCTGGTTCACACTGTGAAAAGCACTGGGCTGGAAAAATGCCCAGGGGAACTTTGTCCACAGCTTTAGAAGATTCATGGACCCCCTGTCACCTCTGCAGGACAAAGTCTATGAACCTCATTTTCAGGCCCGCCCTTTGAAGAAACAGTGTGTGACCAAGGGGATCCCCTGACCCACAGTTCTCTTCAGTGAGTGTTCATCAAGCTAGGTGCTCCAGAGCGTTAGTCCCTATTCCCTCCGTGAATCTGATAAAACTAACGATGTGACCTTGACATGTGCTAGAGCTGATGCTTAGCTTGTCTTACTGATGCAAATGATAATATAGGGCCCAGAGCAATTGCTCTTGGAGATTTTAAGTGAGTATTTTAGTAATTGTTGAGCAGAGTCTTGGGAGCCAATTACAAAACTAGGACACTTTTTTTTTTTCTTCTAAAACGACTCGGTTTCCAACTCTAAAGACTGGTGGGTGTCTAATACTGAAGGGTCAGAAGGATTGTGACATAGTTTCCTCCAAGCACTATTCATGTTTCGAATTTGAAATTTTGTCGCAGTAAAGTGGAAGCCACGGTGCTCTCGTCTCCCCCTCCTACTTGCTCTTCCCCTTTAACCAGTGTCCTCACTCACCCTGAGTCTCCCTAGGATTTGAACCACGTCAATTGTAGGCCTTGGGAATTGGGAGCCTTTAATATCATTCTTACTCTCCTTGTGTGTCCAGGCTTGGAGAATTTGTATCGTACAATTTGGCTGCAGGAAGACTAGGGGTTGTAGGGTCAAAGAAGGGGGAAGCTCTTGGACCGAGACGTAGCAAGATAGGCCTCAGGGACAGTCTCAGAGGCTGGGGCCCTAGGGGAGCTGGCCTGGCTTCCCCTTCCTGACTGATAATTTCACACTCTAGATACACACCTGGTGGGCCTGAGTCCTGTTAAAACCAGACCATGGTGGTCTTAGTTACTTTTCTTTTGTTCCTGAGGTGAAATACCCAACACCCAAAGTTAAAGGAGGAAAGGTTTATTTAGCTCACAGTTTGTAGAGGTTTCAGTCTACAATTGGCTGGCTCCAAGCAGGGTAGCATGGCAGACAGGCATAAGTCAACAAGGTAAGCAAGGGGGTAAGCAAGCAAGGAGCCTAAACAGCTTCTTCCTGTGCCTTATATCTTATCCAGGCTGCTAGGATTAGGGCAGTGCTGAACCAATCAGTGGATTGATTTAGTAATCATATGCCCTTAATCTCAGCATCACACACTGTAGATCCAGCCACCTCTTACCACACGAGGCTTTGGGGGACATATAGACACAAACCATAACAGTGGTGGTTGTGGTGGCCAGATGGAGCTGTCACAGACTGTAGCATAGGTTGGTAACAGGGACTTAGTCACCAGCGTAGCCTTGGAAAGTGTGAATCAGCCCATGTTATGATCCATTCTCCCCCAGTCACCGTCTCCCCATCATACCTATGTGAAACCAGAACCTCAGAGTCCAGCCCGGCCAACTCTGACTCTCTATCTTCTCATTCCTTCTTGCTCCACCTGTCAGCTATGCTAGCCTCCTTGCTGACCATTCTGTCCCAGGGCCTTTGCATTGCATTTCCCTCCTCCCCAGCAAGCTGCATGGCTGTCCTCTCACCTGATTCATTCTCTGCTCAAACACTGACCTCTACTCCCCACAAAATACTGCAGAGCAGGCAGACTTTATGCTTCATGGTGCTAGTTACTGCCCTCATAATCTGTGTTTACTGTGTGTCTGTTTATTGCACATTTCTCTTTGTCTTTGCTTACCATGGTATCCCCAGTGCTGGGCTCATAGGAAATGCTCTGTAAATATTGAATGAATGAACAGATGCCCCCACTGATACAGGAGACAGTGTGAACTAGCTGAGTGTTTTTGCATTATCTCTCCACTTACCCTGGAATGTGGGGACTATTGGCTCTCCCAGCTAGAGAGGAGACTGACTTGTCCAAGATCACACAGCAGTATAAGAGGGCCTGGATCAGGAACCCACCTGGGTGACTCTAGTATTCACATGAGTGGGGGGACCTGCTGACAGCTCAATCAGTCTTGCTGCAAATGAGGTGACTCATGGGAAGGATCCCTCCTATGGTGATGGAGAATGGGCAGAAGAAGATCAGAAATTGGAGTCAGGTGGCACAGACTGGGGACGCTCCCCAGGAATAGAGAAACTGATTGCCAAGAAGACAGGGATCCAGGGAGACCTCAGGGTAGGATTTGAGCAAATGCTTATCTCCTCGGAGTGGGAGGGAGCCTGTCTGGGGTTCAGGGCCAGGACCAGGGCTAGTCACAGGGGTCTGGTCTCCAAACATTTTCGAGCCCCACACATGATTCATGGAGCTGGGTCCTGCCCTGCTGGCATGGGATGGGACTGAGCAGAGCTGACACAAGAGGAGAGTGAAGACAGAGGCTGGGCTGGGGGCTGCAAACCATGCTATGCTGGCAGTTGTCAGCTTCTGGCTAGGGGCATAGCAGAGGTGGCAGCGTCACCAAGGGTAAGGGCACTTGCTCAATACTCAGGGCATCCTGGAGCAACAGGCAGGCCCTGGAAAGCCTTCAGCATTTCGACTGAGTGTGCTTAGGACCAAACATGCTCCCAAAGGCAGGAAAGAGAGTGTGGACAGCAGTTCTCCACTCCCAGTTGAGTGTGGTCCCCCCAGAGCGACAGCAGAGAGGACGGGAAGAGGGAGATGATGCTCTAGGCAGCAGAGCCTCCTCCATGCTCACGTTAGATGCAGTGTGGGGGGGACACTGAAGTCCTCAAACATGGGACAAGCCTGCCACCCAGTGCTTCCTGGTATCACCACACTAGGCGGGCAGCACGGTGTCTTTTCTGGCCTCATATGGTGATCCCCACCCAGGCCTGGCACTGACAGCAGCTCTAGCTTTCAGGGCGCTGTGATTACCTGGGGGTTGCCTCCTTCCCTCTTCACTTAGAATGTGTTGTCACAGCAGATCTCTCCATCTCCTTTAACTTGAAAGTTCAAAAGAGGGACTGAGACCCCAGCAGGGAAGCCCTGTGGGTGATGCTAGAGGTTGCAGGTGGAGTGATGAATAGCAGCAAGATGACTAGGCAGCTAGCAGTGGGTGGAATGGAGGACTGGGAGCCCCTGTGTGCAGCTGTGAGCCGGGGTGGCCATGGGGTTGGCGAGGGTGCTCTATTTTCCACAGAAAGCAGCCTGACCATGGCACTCGGCCTAGTCCCTCCTTCCCATCTGGGGAAGACAGCCTTTGGATTAGATGGAAAGATAGCACCTGGATGGTTTTTGATATTTTATATTTCATATAATACAGCATATATTTTGTAATTCTTCCATGTTACAGTCATACATTATATATTTTATTTACACTCAATAGGGATGTATGATAAAAATATGATTGAAATAAAGACAATCATTCATTACATAATCACATTTCAGTTGATGATGTATCACATATATGTCAGTGTCTCAGGAGAGGATACCACCTAGTGACCTGAAAGCTGTCTTAGTTTGTGCAATATACTCTAGAATGTGTCCACAGTGCATTTCTGAGTATGTATCCCTGTTGCAAAGTGATGACCAAATGTAATTAAGATTAGTGATAGCTGATCTTCACATAACCCTATGACTAGAACTCCTCATTCAATACTCATTGTAGACGATGCTTTTCTGAGGCACAGACAGATGAAGTGACTGGTCCAGCTTTGGAGCTAGGATCATCTAGAGATGAGGTTTGAGCTCAAGTCTCCTGGCCCCCAAGGGAGAGCTCCCAAGCCACCATGTCATAGAGGCTTTCTGGTCATCTGCACAAGGCCTAGAGAAAAAGACACTGCCTTGAGAGAAATCACTTCTAAAATTTCTATTATAAAATAGTTTTATGCATGCTCAACCTCTTTAGTTGTGCTTTATAAATGGTTTCTTATTTTAAAAGGAGAAAAAAGAGAAAAAAAATACCACCACCAATAGGAATAGTTCATGGTGAACTTAGGGAGGAAATCTCACCTTCTAGACGTCACCTTCCTCTCTTCTTTCCCTTCACAAGGTCTTATTACTGTTGCTATGGTTTGGATCTGGAATGTCCCCCAAAGGCCCATGTGTTAAGGCTTTGTCTCTGGTCTGGCACTACTAGAAGGCATTCGTCCTTTAAGAGGTAGAGCCTAGTGGGTCACCACTAGGGGTGGTGAGTCACTAGAATCTGTGGGTCACTGGGGCCTAACCTGTGAAGAGGATGGTGATGCCCTAGTCCCTTCAACTCTCTCTCTCTCTCTCTCTCTCTCTCTCATGTTTCCTGCCCTTTAAATGAGTGGCTTTGCTCTGTGGCCCATTCCCACCATTGTTTCTGTCAACCCTACCAAAGCCCACAGCCATGGGTCCACCAGACCACCGACTGGAACCTACAAAACTATAAGTCAGAGTAAGCCTCTTGCGTTCCTGAGTTGGTGTCTCAGGTTTTTGTTACAGTGATGGAACGTGGACTGATACACCCAATCTTAGTCACTTCTCTTAGTTTTCAAAAACTTGGTTTTATGAAAAGTCCTAGTTAATGAATCAAAAAAAAAAAGCAATAAAAATTTTTAGTGGTGGAATTTCAAGCAATCAGTGGAAGGGTAGGAGAACAAAGGGAGGGTGCAAAGAAAAGACCAAGGAGGAGAGGAGATCGCTAGCATTTATTTTGCATGTCATGAAGGACACCATGTTGTAAGTATGTTCTCTTATTTGAACCATAATGCCATGTGTGGAATGAACATTCTTTCCCCCATATGGAGTCAGCCTCGGAGACATTTGGGGACGTGTCCAAGGTCACCAAACTAGAAAGTGGCAGAACCAAGATTTGTACTCAGTCCCCCTGACTTCACGTGCAGACTTTACTGTGTGTTCCTTGAGCTCCTGGAGGTGTCCAGCTTTTGGCTTCCACCAGGTTGAGATGATGGACCCTCATGGCTTTGGGGCTCTTGTGACCAGACCTCTAGTTCAGGGTGGCCAGCCACGCTTTTGGACTGTTGGAGTATTACAGAATCCACCAGAAGGATCATGAAGGAGACAGTGCTCTCCACTCAGACATGGCAGAAAAGCTGATGAAGGAAAGAGCATGTGCAAAGAAAAAAGGTGGGATGTGGTGTTTTAAGTGACTCTGTCCTTGGTTGTTGTATGACAGGGAGGTCACTTAATCTTTCTGGGCTTCAGTTTCCTCATCTGTAAAAAAGATTGATGTCTTGGCTCAGCTTATCCCAGGGTTCTATTTGACTATGAAATTAAGTAATGGGTGTGCAAAGTAATCTGTAAACAGAAGCATTTCAGTATCTAGACATTACCATTATAAAGTACTGTCAGTTGATTTATGAATAACTCCTGTTAGTTAAGCTAGCTCTAAGTGGTAAGTCAGTAGAATTGGAGAATTTGAGAGCAATTTTGATAATGAATGACTCTCTCAGAGGCCTAGAAACAGCATGCCCCCATGACTGCCACCCTGCCCTGTCATTAAAATACTAGGTCTTGTAGATATGTCCCCCAGTGCAGCAGGCATCCCCCCATTTTACAGATGGGGAAACAGAAGTTCACCTTGCCCAGCCTCCCTCAGCTGGTAAGTTAAGTGTCTGAATACCCCAGATCCTCTGCTCCTTTCTCCACCTCACTTGCCTGCTCCCCATCTCAACACAGGATGAAGACAGGGGCCCAGGCTTGGCATAGAAAGGCAAACCAGCCATTTGTAAGAGCAAAGACCTCATTTTTAAAAAGATCCTGAGGAGCAAAGACCTCATTTTTAAAACCAAAGAAAGTCCTAAGAAAAGTTAATTAAAAAGAATGAAATCCTGAAGAATTTCACACCCCATTTAAGAAACTATTTTTGGATGAACCAAAATGAAAAGACAAAAGTACACCAAAATTGAAGAGAGACTAATTTGGAAGACATAATAGAGTGCAGTTTCTCATATTTCCTCAGAGTCCAGGAGATGTGATTAGTCAAGAAATAATTAGATGCTATCCTGGGGTAATGAAAACCAAAAATGAAGAGAAGAGAAATTGAGAACCTCCAGAAAGGTCAACGGCTGCTCTCAATATAAATTTTTTCTTTATGGATTTGAAGATTCAATAATTAATTTGCAAAAAAAAAACCAATAAAAACTGTGCAATTGGAGAGGAAACCAAGGGGTAGAGTGAAACATCTCACCCATGTATTCTAGATGATTCTCCAAGGAAATCCAGAGCCAGGTATATTTTAAATCCTTTCTGAAGAGGGCCGGCTAGCAAATCCTTCCCCTTTGAGAACCAAACAATCTCTGTTGCAACTATTCTTTTCTGTTTCTGTAGCGTGAAAACAATAGCAGCCAGTATGGGAGTGAATGGGTGTGGCCATGTTCCAACAAAAGTTCATAGAAATAAGTAGTAGGCTGGGCTTGGCATGTGGGCCACTGTTTACTCCGTCCACTTGAATTACTGCAGGAAGCTAGCCCTAACCCTGACCTTGGTACTAGCCATCTGGGCTTCCTACTGCAACCTGATCCCACTCATATAAACTCAAAAATATTGGCTATTGGAAGAAGCTGTAAAACACCTAAGCAATGCTAGTAATAATAATGGTGATGATGATGACAGTAATAATGATTATATGACAGCTGCTAGCATAGAAACAGAGTACTTAGTATGTGTAAGGAATGATTCCCTAGCACTTATATAACATCTACTATCTTTACAACAACATTTGTGGGGACAATGCAAGTTTACAGATGGTGAACTGAGGCCCAGAGGTGTGAAGTAATTTACTTAAGGTCACATAGCCAGTGATTGTCAGAGACAGGATTTGAACGGTTCAGACAGTTTGGCTCTAGAGTCCTTACTCTTAATTAAATGTTCCTTTTTTCTTATGCTGATTTTCTTGCACTTTACTGCCTCAGATAAGATTGGCTCCTAATTCTTCAAACTCCCTCCTCCATAGCCTACAGGATTAAGTCTAAATTCCTTTATTCAGCACACAAGGTCATCTAAGACTCACCTCTCCAGCCTCATTTCACTTTTCTAGCCTCATCTTTGCTAAGTCTCACTCCTGGCTGCTAGTTCCACCTCTGTCTACCAAACCACAGCAGAGGGCTTGCCCAAAGTGCCATACAGGCAGTTTTTGAACGGATGGATAATTGGATGGGTGGATGGATGGATGGATGGAAGGAAAGATGAACAGAGGAACAGGTGGGAATTTGGATGGTCTTTTAAAATGTGTTTTTATATTTTTACAAAAGAAGGAAGTATGGAAGGACATATGTATGGAACAACAGAAATTCCATTTGAATCAGCTATTTTCTTTCTAGATATCATCCTGAAAAAATGACATCATATCACTGTGATACATGCATACTCATGTTTATAGCAGCACAATTCATAATAGCTAAATCTTAGAGACAGCCTATCTGTCATTCAACAGATGAGTGGATAAAGAAAATGTGGTATTCATACACAGAGGAGTACTCTGTCATAAAGAAAGATAAACTTCAGTCCTTTGTAGGAAAAGGGTTGCACCTTGAGACCATAATGTTAAGTGAAATCAGAAACAATAGCTCAAATATCACCTGGTTTCTCTTATATGAGAAACCTAGATTATAAATAAAGAGCAAAATAAAAGATAGATAATAGGAATAAGGGAAACAGATCTTTCTCAATGGGAAAGGAATCAAGAGATGGAGGGAGGGGTGAAGGACAAAGGAGGAAAAGAAATTAGGATATGTTATGTATATGTACCAAGACCACATGAGGAGTGTGGACATTATGTACTGCAAACACATACTAAAAAAATGTAAAAGAAAAGATATAATTTAATTCTGTCATCTGAAGCAACATAAACTGACCCAGAGGACATGTTGTTATGTGAAATAAGCCAGACACAGAAAGACAAACACTATATATCTCTATTCACCATGGAAGCTGAAAAAGAGTAGAGCACAGAACAACAGTTACCAGAGTATGGAAAGAGTGTGGGGTACAGGAAGGACAGTTAACGTGTACAGGGACGCAGTTGGGTGGTGTGATGGTTGACTGATTGGGTCAACTTGTAAGAGAAGCTTAACTAAACTGGCTCAGCATTTCCACGCCCTGGTGTAGAAGATCCACCCCAGGGCAGCTCATTGCCTGGATGGTGTAAAAGGGAAATGAAGAAGGATGGATCTGCTTCAGTTCCTTTGGAGGAGCTCCACTTTGTTTGGATGTGATCTCCTGCCTTGGCCTTTACCTTGGACGTAATCCGGCTTCCGACATGGACTCTTCAGCTTCCACTGCAGACCTATTGGGCTCCAGATAGGAACTTGTACAGGACACTGCAGTGAACTCCAGGCCTTTGGCCGGATCCTTCGGAGCTCCAGATCTTCAGGGGGCTTCAGGTCTTTGGCTGGACCCTTCGGAGCTCCAGGGCACAGACAGACCCTCTGCACTTTTCCATGTCTGACTTTGTTGGAAGCCCTTGTAAACCAATCTGTAAGCTCTTACATATTCATATATCTTGTATTACATCTGTTTCTTTAGTGAATACTGACTGATACAGGAGGGAAGACTAACATCTCATGTTCCCTGTTGCACAGCAGAGTAACTATGGTTGACAGCAAGTAATTGAATCTTTTCAAAATGGCTAGTAAAGGGGATTTTGAATGTTCCTAACACAAAGAAATAATATAGTTCTAAGGTGATGGATATCCCACTTACCACAGTCTGATCATGACATATAGCATACATGTATTGAAATGACACCCTGCATCCCCAAAATACATACAATTACTTTCTGCCAAGTAAATATAAAAACATAATTTTAAAAAGACCATGGTAAAGAGTTACATGGTATGGAAAATAAAAATTAAAATCAACTTCACAATGTCAAAGGGAAAAATGCTTCCCATGATCCCATAATGATCACACGTGTAGCACAGTCCAGTGAACTGAAGATCTCCTAGTAGGCTCCGCCTCTTAAAGGTTCTACCAGTTCCCAGTAGTGCCAAGCCAGGTTCTAAGCCTCTAACACATGGGCCTCTAGGAGTTGATTCTAAACTATAGCAGTTCTCAAATAGTGAGAAGAAGCATGAATTTGAGGCAGCCTCGATGGCTGGTCATGCCCAGGTCCTGAGTTGTTTACAATTTCAGATAACTCACTTCTTGGTTTGCTTGTATCCCAGAGAAGCAGGATACTTGTGGGATTTCTGACCATTATGATCAATCAACCCTTATGCTTATCGTTTTAATGATGATGTCGTGTCCCTGCGGTGGGTCTTGGGTGGCCAGCCCACACTTGAATTTCCCAAGCTTATCTGTCTCTCTGATGTAGAAAGAGGAAGAGGAGTCAGAAGACAGTGCAAAGCAAGAGTAAAGCTTATTTTCAGAAGAAAGAAGTACAAAGCCACTCTAAGGAGCAGGGGACTCAGAGCTGGGTAACCGCTGGGTATGGGAAAGTGGTCCTATTTTTATGGGGTTGAGGTGGTGATCCCTCCCTCTGGAGGTGGCCCTATCTGATTTGTTGGTTTGTTGCTAGGAGTTTGGGTCTCATGAGCCAGCAGAGGAACTTGGGTATACATTGCAACAATTGTGTTGGACAATGATACAAAAGTAAGACTACATACCGTTGTCTAAATTCTCAGAACACTGCAGAAGCTGTTTTTCTCCTAAGCTCTAAAGGGCCTGTATCCCTTATCTGATCCTACCTAGAGGATGCCATCTATCCCTATATTCCCCCGCTGGAAATGATCATCCAACTGCTGTTGGGATTAAGAGAGACAACCACTTCTGGCTACTTCTGGATGGAAGAGGGTGCTGGTTGGGGCAGTGGATGATGTCCATCAGGTCAATCTAATGGGCCATGGTAGAAGGAAGGAGGAGCCTCCAGAGTTGGCTCCATCTGGAGGACCATCTGCATTTTTACAGCATTGTTGAATACTGAAACGATCAGGTAAAGCAGTTCAGCACACAGGGGCCAAAAAGGAACATCAATAATATTGCAGTCAACAATCTCGAAAGAGGAAGGAGCCAGGTGGATATAGAAGGCAACTAGGTTTTGATTTGGGAGAATGTTGCACTGAGAGACCATGGTGGGCACAGAGGATAAAAGAGATTACTCAGAGATGGGGCTTAGTTCAGTGACAGAAAGGCAAAGAGGGTCTATTCTAAACCACCCAGAATAGTGTGCCCAGCCATTAGGGAAACTCTCTGGAAAAGAAAAAGCCACCAAGTCAAAAACTGTCTGGCTTTTATTTAGAAAATCAGTGTAAGAGGAAAAAGTAGAAGAAAAGCGGTTTGGGTCAAGACTGTCTCAAGGCTAAGCAGTTTTTCTTGGAGAAAGGAGGAGAATGGCCAGACATAGCATACTTTAATAATCTAAACTTCTTGTTGTTTAACCATTTGATTTTCACACAGCCTGTGTGCTTTTGCCCAGTAGTTTAACCATTTGCTCCTCACAGACCGTGAGTGATTTTTGCACCACATTTTAATTATTTACTTCTCACAGAGCCTGCATTTTTTTTGTATGCTTTTGCCCAGTATTTTAACCATTCACTTCTCGTAGAGTCTGTGTGCTTTTGTCCCACAGTTATTCAGTTGACCAGGTCTCCCACAGGAGAAGATCTGTGTTGCCAGAGAGTCTATAGCCCCCTGGTCACGAAGATACTTTGCTTTATTTAACTGCCTAATCAAGGTGTTATTACCCCATGAGGGTATTGGTAAGGCCTGAATCATGGAAAGGCTTATCAGATTGATCAAAAAACTGTACTTCTCATATTTTACAATGGAAATGGTTCTACCCCCAGGGTAGTAGGCAGTCAAATTAGGGATGAAGTGAGACCATGAGCAGAATCCACAGCAGAATGTACAACAAAAACACGGGGTGTTTGAGGCGCCTGCAATCATAGGCATTATTGTCTTTTGAAGAGAAGTTTAAGCTCTTCCAATGACTCATAAGTGAAATTGCGTATTTTCTGAGGCAGTGATGGAGAGGAGTCACCCTTTGGATCTCCAGAAGTAGTCCATAGTGTCACCCAGGAATGGTGAATCCAGGTGTCATATTCCATCACCTTAACTGCAGTGGGGGTAGAAAGGATCTCTGTGTAGGGACCCTCCAATTGGAGTTTGTTCAGAACCTTAGTGTCTAGAGCCTTGACCAGTACGAGAGTTCCATGGCAGAAGAGAGGCTCACTAGATGGAGTGGGTATGTGGTTTGCTTGTCTCAAGACAGAATTTGCTGGAACTGGGTAAGGATCTCACTTGCCCTAAGGCTCCCTTGGTCTCATCAACTAGGATGTCAATTCTGAGAAAGAGTCTCCTGTACAGAAATTTAAAGGGAGACAGCCAGGTTGTATTTGTGGCCTGTATAAGGGCCACAGGTAAGAGTTGTTTCCAATGGGCTTTAAATTCCTGTGCCAGTTTGAGCAAATGCCTTTTGAGTATTCCATTAGCCCATCCTACCTGTCCTGAAGACTGTGGTCTCCAGGTATAATGCAGATAGTAATCAATACTGAGGGCGTTGGAGAGACTTTGGGTAACCTTGAAGTGAAAGGTGGGGCCTTGGAGGCTATGAGGCACCTTGAATCTTGGAATCATCTCATTGACAAGAACTCTGACCACCTCTCCTGCCTTTTCTGACCTCATAGGGTAGGCCTCTACCCATCCTACATGGCTGTGAGTCAGGACCAAAAGAAACTGGCTATCATGACCTCCCAGCATATGAGTGAAATCAAGTTGCCAGTCTTTTCTAGGATAAGTACCTTGGTACTGTTCTCCCAGTGGGTGCAGTTGGGCATTTTGTGGGTTTGTCTTTAAACATATTTCACAGCCTGGACTACTTGCCTTACTATTGTTTTAAATTTATTTTTCTGGAAGACCTTTGTAACCAAGGTAAGAGTATTTTTCTACTCTAGGTGGTAGGTGTCATGGATGCCCTTGATTATCTTCCAGGCTAGACAGCCAGGTAGAAAGAGGCACTCAGTGGGGGTGACCCACCATCCACCAGAGTCCATCCCTCTTCCTGGGCTTTTAAAACTTCTTGGTCAGAATATACAGGTGGACTAGTGGGCAACAGACTGCTGACTACAGAATAGGACATTCTAGGTATTGGGAGGGAGTTGCCTTGGTTCCCTTGCCAGCCCTTTTATTGTCCAGGGTAATGGGATCTTGCCCCCTTTGGAGTCCTAGGCAATGTATGACTGCTGCTTCACAAGGCAGGTGTACAGTCTCAATCAATTGTAAAATATCCAAAGAATGATTACTAGGAGACCTCTTTGAGGTTCATAGGCCTGTTCTTTCCAAATAGCAGCATGAGTGTGCACAAAATAAAAAGCACTCTTGGAATCAATATAAATGTTTACTCTTTGGTTTTTGGCTGGGCTGAGGGCTCAGGGCATGAATAAGGGCTACTAGTTTGACCTTTGGGTAACAGATTCCTAGGGGCAAAGGACCTGACTTTTACACTCTTGAGTGGCCCACCACAGCATGTTCAGCCCTCCCAACTGCTTTCTGCACAAAGGAAAGGACATCTGTAAGGATCACATCCTCAGGGTCCTCGAGAGGCTGATCATGTAGTCCTTGTCTCAACTGCTGCATCTGAATTAAGATCTCAGCTCAATCATGTTGATGTTCATTTAGCTCCTTGGGATTGGGTAAGACAGTAGCTGGGGTGAGGCCCTGATAAGTCTCAATGTTAACATCAGGACTTTCTAATAAGAGAACCTGGTATTTAAGAATCTGGGCGTTTGATAGTCCAGGGATTAATTTGTCCATTGAGAAGTCTCCCAATGTTGTAGGGAGACTTTACCATAAGTGCCCATCCTTGGGTGAGTTTATGGGCTCCAGGGACCAAAATACCCATTGTAGCCAATACCCACAAGCAGCCTGGTCTTCCTTTTGACACTGGGTCTAATTCCTTGCTTAGATAAGCTATGGCCTGATGGCTAGGCCCCAGGGGTTTGGTGAGGTCCCCCAATACAATGTCCTGCCTATCAGGAAAAGGACATTATTTTCTTGGTTGGGGAGTCCTAATGTGGAGGCCTCCTGAAGGGCTTGTTTTAAGTTTGTTTTTTTTTTTGTTTTGTTTTTTTGGTGCTGGGGATTGTTTTAAATTTTGAAAACCTTGATCAACCACAGGATTGCTGGTGAGAGGGTGGGTATGTGCACAGGAACTGGTAGAGAGGTCTGGCCCTTTCAGCATATTCTGGAATCCAGGTCCTATGAGAAGACTCTCAACTGCTTAGTATGTTTGGTCTGTGGGAAGTCCACTACAGGCTGTATCTTCCTAGGGCTTAAAGCCCTCTTGCAGTGCAAGATGAACAGTCCCAGGTAAGCAACTTGGGTCTAGCAGATCTGAGTCTTTTCACAGGACGCTTTATAGTACTAGGTGGCCAGGAAATTGAGGAGAGATTTTTGTGCCCTTATACATTGTAGCTTAAATTTTCTCACAAACCATCAGATCATCCACATATTGTAGGAGGGTAATTCCCTCCTCTTTCCATCCAAAAAGATCTTGGGCCAAGGCTAAACTAATGAGATGGGGGCCATTGTGAAAGCTCTGAGGAAAAACTGTCCAGGTCCGTTGTCCTACTCCCGTGAGGGATTTCCAAATGCAAAAAGATTTTGGCTGTCAGGTACCAGGGGCATACAGAAGGCATCCTTGAAGTCCAGGACCAAAAACTAGCTGGCGAAGATTAGAATTTGGACCAAGAAATATAGGAATTGGGGACCATCGGATGCAGTACCACCGCAGCCTCATTGATTAAATGTAGATCTTGTACTAACCTCCATTTGCTCAGTCCTTTCCTGGACCCAATGATGGGACTATTATAGGGCCTGATGGTCTCCCTGAGGAGTCCCTGCTGTATTAATCCCTGAATCATGGGTTTTAGTCCTTCTCTAACCTCCTGGCAAAGGGGTGAGGGAAGTTTTTCATGAGGGAAATTCATGTGGTCCCTAAGGTGAATGAAGAGAGGTGTGGCTTTTATTTATTTATTTATTTATTTTTTTTTTTTTTGTGGTGCCGGGGATCGAACTCAGGCCCTTGTGCTTGCAAGGCAAGCACTCTAATCACTGAGCTAAATCCCCAGCCCTTTTATTTATTTTTAAAATTTAATTTTTTTTTTACCAAGAGCATATATTGGTAGATTGTAGATGGACATAATGATCACATTCATCATACATAGTTTGTACCTGTACATGATATATCTTGGTTCCCTCGCTTTCCCCACCCCTCCCTTCCACTCCCTCTCCTTTCCTTATTCACAATAGCTTTATTTTTTCCCATTTTTTGTTTTTCTTTTCTTTTTTCTTTCCCTTACTTCCTTGCCCCCTCTTCCATCTCTAGTTCTATTCCCATTTGAACATTGTCTTTCTTTTTCACCATTATCATATCTTTTTATCCTCATTTACACTTACAGTTTCTCATATCGGAGAAACAATTCTATATGTAGTCATGTGTGTCTGATTTATTTCACTTAAGAGTATGCTCTCAAGGTGCATCCATTTACCTAGAAATGTTTCAAGTTTATCCCTTTATGGAAAAGTAGTACTCCATTGTATACAAAAACCACATCATCTTTAGTCATTCAGTAGTTGCTGGACTTTTGGGTTGTTTCCAAGACTTAGCTATTACAAATTGGGGTGCTATAATCATGGGTGTGCATATATCGCTGTGGCTTTTAAGGCCCTCCACATTATGTGTCTGTGTGTCCACACAGCTGGATCGACCTGTAAAGGGAGAAAAATCCCTGCAGGATTGGGTCACAGAGGAAGTAGTATTTGGACCTGGGTTTTGGATAATAAATCTCCCAACAGTGGTGTCAGGATCTCAGGTATTATCAAGAAAGAATGAGCACGGTTATGTTAAACCAAAGTACAAGCCACAGGCTTGGAGAAGGATTTTTCCATGGGATGTCCTGAGATCCTCTGAACTATAATAATGCACATGGAGTGCAACCCAAGTGAGAAGGCAAGGGCCAAAAAGCTCTTAAATGGCTGGCCCCACTATCAAATCAACTATGAACTATCAAATCAGCCTTGAGATCAGTAGATTGGACTGGAGAAAGGTGGGTGAATTAGTCACTTTTCTAGAGTCAATGGTTTGTAAGAGAGCAGATTTAATATAGAACATTTGTATATTATAACATTCACCCACAAACTAAATGCAGGGAGAGTGTCAAATGTCTATCCATACACTGAAGACCTGAAAGATCTAATCAATGGCTAGGAGCCCACACGCAATGTTTCATGTACATCTGTGTCTGTACTAAAAAGGCTGAAGATATCTATTTTGGAACCAGCATATGATGTTCGCAGCAGAGATAAAGAGCAGAGCTTCCGTGAAGTGAACAGCAGCCACCGTTGGTGACAGCGAGGCCCTGAGCTCCTTCTGTGTTGAGAACAATCAAATTCCCTTCAGGAGAACCAGCTGCAACAGAGCTTTTCCTGGGAAACAGCCAGCCACTATCTTCTGCTCCCATTCTCCTGTCTGTTGTGTTGGCAATAATCTTCAGGTGGATCTTCTACACTGGAACCACACGAACTCAGTCCAGCTGGGTAGTCATGCTCAGGTTGGCTACAAATATTCCACTACAGTGGGCCTGAACATTGAGCCCAGGGGACCTTCGATGGGAATATCTTTGACATTTGTTGTCCCAGCGATTGCTCTGAAAGGTAGAGAAAGGCCTAGAGGGTTCCTGTTGAGTCCCTCTCCATGGGGTCTTCCCTTTCTTGACTGGTCCATACTCTGTAAAATGTCTGGGTCTCAGACAGTGAAATCAGAGGGGTCTCATAAGGTCTAGTTTGGGTCCAGTGCCCATGCCTAAAAATCCGTGGAGGGCAGCCACCAACTCCCTATGTCTCCCCACTTTTTCCTGTTGGGGTTCTTTGTCCCTGTTGTAAAAGATCTTGCAGAAGCCCTAAAAGGCCTCTTTGAGATAGTCACTTAATTTCAGGAATCTTTTAAGGGTCTGCCGCTAGTTTTAACGGCTTTTGGAGGATATTAGGGGCTGATTGAGTCCGAAGTTTATCCTTGATGAGGACCTCCCCAGTGAAGCTGTCTGGATTTATTAAGGTATATTTGGTCACAGTGTCCTGTAGTTGCAAAAACACCGAGGGCTTTTTTTTTTTCTTCTTGGTAAATTTGTCTTAATTTTGCCTAGTTAATAGTCTTAACTCTTCCTCTTTTTAGTCCTTCCTTGATTCAATAGAGGAAGTGTGAACAGGCCCACCCTGAGGTATTTCATAGACCCATTGAGGTTTGGAAGAGGGGCAAGACTGGGCCCCTATTGCAGTGTAAACCTTGCCTTCACCTTTCCCCATTCAGTTTCCTCAATGAACCTCATGGTATGCAATGCCAACTGTAACAACCACACCTGAAACTCTTCTTTTCTCTCTGATTACAAGTCTCATTAAAGAGAAGCATCACATCATCCCACAGTAACCTAAACAGGGAATTACTCTTTTACAAGCTCTTGGCCTGAGGATTTAGCTCAGTGATTAGAGTGCTTGCATTGTAAGCACAAGGGCCTGAGTTCGATCCCCAGCACCAAAAAAAAAAAAAAAAATAAAAAAAAAATAAAAGCTCTTATATAGGCTGGGGATTTAGCTCAGTGGTTAGAGTGCTCGCCTAGCAAGCACAAGGCTCTGAGTTTGATCCCCAGCACCAAACCCAACAAAGCGCAAACAAACAAAAAAATTCGCTCATATATCCATCTGAGTCATCTGTGAAATTTCCTAGATCTCATTTATTTTCTCCCAGTCCTGAGTAAGTAAATGGGAGCCACTCTGTTTCCCTCTTTAAACTGGAGTGGAGGGAAAGTAACCTTTCTAGCAGGGCTGGAAGGTCAGACTCAGAGTATGGTGTAGCAGTACTCCCATCACTTGGAGCCTTAGGGGCCTGATCTTCCTCTCTATCCAAGGGTGTATATTTCCCTTTCTTATTTGATCCCTGGGAGGGGCTGCCAACAATGAGGGGTCAAAGGAACCCTGAAAAACTTACTTGGGATGGTCCTGGAGGGTAAAGAAGAGTTGGACATAAGGCACCTCATTCCATTTTCCTTCCCTTTTATAAAACAAGTCTAATTGAAGTATGGTGTTAATGCTGAGGGAGCCTCCCACTGGCCATCTTTCTTAATCTCCTAGAGGCTATTGAGGCCACATGTTAGTGCAATAGAAAACTAGGGCCTTTTCCTTTAGATTTTGGAATCTAATTCTTTCCCGTGTTTGAGTAGTCATTCCAGGAGTGAATGTGGTGGAATAGTTGAGGATCCAGTTCCCATCTGTGGGTAGTGGGAAGAAAAGAAACTGAGAGTATAACCCCAGTGATAGGTATCCCTAGAGGATGCATCTCTCCCTCAAATCTGGACAGCATGTCCTCATCCCCAGGAGGCCTAACTCAGCCTAGGTTCCTCCTGCACCTGACACATCCCACCACCTTCAGGATTCATCTGAGTTCTACCAATTTGTAGATTAGAGCTACAGCCTGGCCTGTGCCTAACCTGGTCCCAGACCTCATTATTTCTTCTTACATCTCCAATACCTCTGTTTATACGACTGCTCAAGTACATAGAGTTCCTACAAGGCCCTTTCTCATGCTCGGTAAAAGATGGCCATAAGGTCAAATCTCAGAGTGGCCTAGGTATAATTTGGGGTCAGTATGGGAAACAAGGCTAAAAAAAAAATCTAGTTCTGGGCAAGGTTATCAGGCCTCTTTTGGAACTCAGTCACAAAATTCCTATTAAGGATAGCCAACACATGAAGTGGGAAAAGAGGCTCTCTAGCACCTGTGGGGTCCAACACTTTAGCCAGACTGAGAGTCACCTCTTGGCAATAGGCAGGTCAATTTAAATCCTTGACAGGGTGCAGAGCACAGTCTTGGGCTCTGAGCAGTAGGCAGGTCTGTATAAACCCCAGACAAGGTGCAGACTAGGTTACAGGATGGGAGGTCAGTTCTCTTGGCATAGGTGTTTCAGTATAATTCCCTGACCTGGTTACTTGAGGAGTAGCAAGCCAGGCTTTCATTTGGAGGGATCCCTCAGACAAATTGCCACTCAGCTGTATGAGTTATTGATTACCATTTGCTTCCTGTGTACTGCCGGAAAGCCATATAAGTTGACAAGTCCCTGCATATTGCTGTTTAGATGTATGAGGATGGATGGCCCTCAGAAAGGGTCATCTATTACCCAAGTGGTCCCAGCCAAGAGGGGACCAAGCTATATTGTGGTCAGGGAGGTCTCTGGAAACTGACTCAAGAAGAGGACAGTGTGTCCTCCCATATTCCCTCCCATTTAGGCTGGGTTGTACTGACCATGTCTGGTGGTCTTTGTGGTCCTCTTGTAATCCAGGATAAGCCCCCAAAATATGTCATGTCCTTAGGTGGGTCTGGGGTCTCTAGCCTATTCTTGAATTTCCCAGGCTTGTCTCTCTCCCTCTAACATAGACAGAGAAAGAGAAGTCAGAAGACAGTGCCAAGTGTAAGTAAAGCTTATTTGCAGAAGAAAGAGGTACAAAGCCACTCTAAGGAGTGGGGGACCCAGAGCCACTGGGTAACCACTGGGGTGACCACTGAGTATGGGACAATGGTCCTATTTTTATGGAGTTGAAGTGGTGGTCCCTCCATCTGGAGGTGGCCCTACCTGATTGTTAGTTTGTTGCTAGGGATTTGGGTCTCATGAGCCAGCAGAGGAACTTGGGTACACATTGCAACAATTATGGTGGACAGTGTCACAAAAGCAAGATCACAGACTGTTGTTCACATTCTCAGAACACTACAGTGTTTGTTTTTCTCCTAAGCTCTAAAGGGCTTGTGTCTCTTATCTGACCCTGTGAAGAGGGTCCCATCTATACCTACAATGAATTTAATATTACACAAAGTTAATACTGCACAGTCTGCTTAATTCCACTGTAGGACATTTATATGGTTCCTGGCTTTTCAGTTTTAATGAATTTCTTTCACCCCCACAAGGATTTTCTATTTTTAAATTATTTCATAGGATAAACGGGTTGAACTGAGATTTATTTCTTTCATACATGTATGTCTGGAACCTCCAGGGGCCAACAGACTCACAAAGGTGTGTACATAGCTGCAGACACAATGCCTTGGAGGATGTACTGTAAATGGGCCATGAGTGTTAGCATGAGGAATATTAGAAACATTTTCTAGGCAGAATAAACAGTGCCAGAACTTAAGCAGATGCTTGAATTAAAGGGGAATACCTCGGGCACATGAAACTTGGTGGACCGCTGCAGGCACTGTCCTGCCTCTGACACCTCATCTCCGGATGCTGGACCTTGCACCTGGCCCAGGTGGGAATGGGAAACTTGGCAGACTGGCGTGGGCCACTGTCCCGCCCCTGACAGCCTCATCAGGGGACATTATATCACCTGTGCTCCCCAACCTCCACTCGCTTCACCACAGACCAGCATGGGTCCTGCCTGCACTGGCAGAGTCAAAATCCAGTAACGTTGAAAAGAGCTAGGATTGAAGACACCACAGGCTCTGTCGTGTGCCTTTTTGCTTTTTTCCTGGTTTTTTTTTTTCACTTTTCTTTCATTTTGCAAGTCATTGATACCATGTAGCCCCAACCATACCCATACCACTGAGGAAAGTTCTGGGGACATAAAGGACACAGGAATCAAGGACCACATATACCTTGAAAACAGTTTAAGAACAGACTTTTCTCAGGTAAGCACTAATACCTATCTTAAAATAACCTCCCATAAATAAAATATAAAATCAACACAGAGCATCAACTAAAAGAGCATCAACTATATATACACACAAAGAAAATGACAAGACACAGAAGCAAAACACAACCTCAGATCCCCAACCCACTCAGAACAAACCCAGAAGACAATATAATGGAGGAAATCAGAGGACACTCATCCAAACTTTCAGAAATAATAGCAGCAGAAGTTAAAAAACAGGGAGGGCTATAGAGAATATTAGACTAGAAATAGTTGCCCAAGTTAAAAGAGAGATGACAATTATAATGAAAGACCTGCTTAGTGAATTCAGAGTAGACATAGATTAAAAAAAAAAGAGGAGCTTAGAAAAATGATGGAAAATTTGAACATTCAACTCAATAAAGAAATGGAACCCATGAAACAGATCCAAACAGATAGCCAGGAAATCAAAAACTGTCTTGAAAGTATATGCAGTAGAGTGAGCGAAGCTAAAGATAGACTCTCAGACCTAGAAGACAGGTCAGGAATTAGTGACAATGAAAAGAAAGACCTCTTAAAAATAGCTAGAGACTATGAAAAATCACTACAACAGCTGCACGATTATGCAAAGAAGAATAATATAAGACTGATTGGAGTGAATGAAAAAGCAAGAGACAGTGCAAAGGATCTAAAAAGAGTATTTACAGAAGTAATGACAGAAAACTTCCCAAGTATGAGAAGATAACTTGACATACAGATAAGTGAGGCATATAAAACCCCAATTACCCATCACCAAAACAAATCTACACCAAGACATATAATAATCAAGATTCCAGAAATTCAACAAAAGAAGAGAATACTGAAAATTGTTAGAGAAAAAAAAACAAATCAACTACCAAGGTAAACCTATCAGAATCACAGCAGACTTCTCAACACAAACCCTAAAATCAAGGAGAGCCTGGAGCAAAATATTTCAAGCCTTAAAAGAAAACAATCTCCAACCCAGATTAAGGTACTCAGCCAAACTATCTTTCAAATTCAACAATGAAATAAGATACTTCCATGACAAAGAACAGCTGAAGAAATTTATGACATCCAAACCACCTCTACAAAATATTCTGAAGGATATCCTAGAAAAGGAAAAAGGAAACTACAATCACAAGAACACTAATAAAAAGAATCCTCCAGGCAAGACAAGCAGTTAAACTGAGATGAAACACAGAACCAACAACAGAAAAGATCTATGACAAAGATAAGTCAATACATAACAGCTGTCACCATCAATGTAAATGGCCTCAACTCACCAATCAAAAGAAAGAGATTAGCAGAATGGATCAAGAAGCAAGATCCATCAATATGCTGCATACAAGAGACACATTTAACCCAAAAGGAAATTCATAGATTGAAAATCAAAGGATGGAAAATAGTATTTCATGCAACAGGAACCCAGAAAAAAGCAGGGGTAGCTAGCCTAGTCTCAGACAAAGTGAACTTGAAACCAAGACTGGTCAAGAGGGAAGAAGAAGATCATTACTTGCTTCTTAAGGGAAAACTCCAAGAGGAAGAAATAACAATCATTACTATTTATGCACCAAACATCAGTGCACCTAACTATATAAAACAAATATTAAGGAACATGAAAGATCAAATAAACACTAACACAATTATAATGGGAGACTTTAATACCCCACTGTCACAAATAGACAGATCGATTAGACAAAAAATTAACAAAGAAATATCAGAACTGAATCAAATCTGTGAACAAATGGACCTAGCAGATGTCTACAGAGTGTTCAATCCCACAACAGCAGAATACACATTCTTCTCAGCTGCACATGGGATGTTCTCTGAAATAGACCATACTGGCTCATAAAGCATGTTTAAGTAAATGTAAGGGAATTGAGATTATCCCATGCCTACTATTGGACCACAGTGCAATGAAACTGGAATTCAATGGTAACGGAAACCAAAAAATACACATAAACACATGGAAATTAAATGATATCCTCCTGAACAGTGGCTGGGTCACAGAAGAAATTAAAGAAGAAATGAAGCAATTTATACAGTTAAATGATAATGACAATACCATATCAGAACCTATGGGCTACAATGAAAGCAGTGCTAGGAGGGAAATTAATTGAATTAAACTCCCACATCAAGAAAACAGAACGAGCTCAAATAAATAACTTAATGCTGAACCTCAAACGTCTAGAAAAAGAACAAATCAAACCCAAAGCTCGTATGAGAGAGGAAATTATAAAGATCAGAGCTGAATTAATGCAATTGAGGCGAAGAAAACAATACAAAGAATCAATGAATCAAAGAGTTGGTTCTTTGAAAGAGTAAATAAAATAGACAAACCCCTAGCCACTCTTATCAAGAAGAGGAAAGAAAAGACCCAAATCCACACAACAAAAAATGAAAGGGGTGAAGTGACAACCGACCCTACAGAAATCCAAAGAATTATTGGCACCTACTCCAAGAACCTATACTCAAACAAGATGGAAAACACTGAAGAAATGGACAGATTTTTAGAAACATATGAACTACCAAAACTGAATCAAAAAGACAGAAGAATATTAAATAACCCAATATCAGCCATTGAAATTGAAGAGGTAATTAAAAACCTACCTACAAAGAAAAGCCCAGGTCCTGATGGTTTCACAGCTGAATTCTACAAGAAATTCAGAGACATTGTAATACTACTATTCCTCAAACTCTTCAATGAAATTGAAGGGGAAGCAGTACTTATAAATCTTTTCTGGAAGCAAGCATTACCCTGACACTAAAACCAGAAAAGGATCCAACCAAAAAAGAGAACTACAATTTCTCTAATGAACATAGATGCAAAAATTCTAAACAAAATACTGGCAAACAGAATGCAACGGATTATCAAGAAGATTATACACTATAACCAAGTAGGATTCATCCCAGGGATGCAAGGATGGTTCAACATATGCAAATCAATACATGTAATACACCATATCAACAGAGTCAAAGACAAAAATCACATGATCATCTCACTAGATGCAGAAAAAGCATTTGACAAAATCCAACACCCATTCATGATAAAAACTCTACAGAAATTAGGAATTGATGGTCTATATCTCAACCTGATAAAAGCCATCTATGACAATCCAACGGCCAACATCACACTAAACAGTCAGAAACTGGACACTTTCACACTAAAATCTGGAACAAGACAAGGATGTCCCCTATCACTACTACTATTCAATATAGTTCTAGAAACATTAGCCAGAGCAATTAGGCAAGAGAAAGAAATAAAAGGAATAAAGATAGGAAAGGAAGAAGTTAAACTATCGCTATTCGTAGATGACATGATACTCTACATAGAAGACCCTGAAAATTCCATCAAAAGACTTCTAGATTTATTAACTAAATTCAGTTGTGTAGCTGGATACAAAGTTAACACCCAAAAGTCAATAGCATTCCAATATACAAATAACAAACTCACTGAGAAAGAAATAATAGAAGATATTCCTTTCACAATTGCACTCCCAAAAATGAAATACTTAGGAATCTATCTAACAAAGCAAGTAAAAGATCTTTACATTGAAAACTGCAGTACTCTAAAAAAGGAAATTGAAAGGGATATCAGAAAATGGAAAGATATACCATGTTCTTGGGTAGGAAGAACCAACATAGTGAAAATGGCCATACTTCCTAAATTACTATACAGATTTAATGCAATTCCAATCAAAATACCATTAACATACTTCACAGAAGTAGAAAAAACAATCATAAAATTTATCTGGAACCATAAGAAGCACGAATAGTGAAAACAATCCTGGGCAACAGGGGCAAGGCGGGGGCATCACAATCCCTGACCTGAAATTATACTATAAAGCTACTGTGATTAAAACAGCATGGTAGTGGCACAAAGACAGACCTGAGGGCCAATGGAACAGGCTAGACGTTGCAGAAACAACTCCAAACACACTCAATACCTCATCTTTGACAAAGGAGCCAAACACCCTCACTGGAAAGAAGACAGCCTCTTTAACAAATGGTGCTGGAAAAATTGGCTGGGAACATGTCCCAAACTAAAACTAGATACATGTCTCTCACCATGTACTAAACTAAAATTGAAGTGGGTCAAAGATCTAAACATTAAAACAGAAACACTAAATCTACTGGAGAATAGAATAGGAAGAACTCTCGAAGACATAGGGGTAGGAAAAAAATTTATGAACAGAACCCAGACTGCACGGTAAATAATACAAAGAATCAGTGCTTTTGCAGAGCAAAAGAAATCATTAATAGAGCAGGACGAAAATCCACAGACTGGGAAAAAATCTTTGCCAGCTGCCCCTCAGACAAGGGTCTAACATCTAGAATATATATCGAACTCAAAAAAATCAACACCCTCAATTTACAGACCCAATTCAAAAATGGGCATCTGAAATGAATAAACACTTCTCAGATGAAGAAATAAAAATGGCAAATAAACATATGAAGAAATGTTCAACATCACTGGTCATTTGAGAGATGCAAATCAAAACATCGCTAAGATTCCATCTCACTCCAGAAAGAATAGCTATTATCAAGAAATCAACCAACAACAAGTACTGGTGGGGGTGCGGGGAAAAAGGGACACTTCTCCACTGTTGGTGGGAAGGTAGACTAGTCCAACCACTATGGAAATCAGTATGGAGATTCCTCAAAAAACTAAATGTAGAGGTTCCACTTGATCCAGCTATTCCCCTGCTTGGTATCTTCCCAGAAGAATTGATAACCTCGTACCATAGAGATATATGCACAGCTATGTTCGTAGCAACACAATTTGTCATAGCTAAGTCTTGGAAACAACCTAAATGCCCAACAACTGATGAATGGCTAAAGAAGATGTGGTTTTTCTACACAACGGAGTACTACTCTGCCATAAAAAGGGTAAACTAGAGTCATTTGTAGGTAAATGGATGCACCTTGAGAACATACTCTTAAGTGAAATAAATCAGTCACTCATGAGTACAAGTCAAATTGTTTCTCTGATATAAGAAACCATAAGTGTACATAAAGACAAAGAGGCATAATAGATATTAGGTAAAAGAAAGGTAATATTCAAAAGAGAGGAGAAC
>PVJO010013154.1:0-52854 GCA_004026905.1 Hystrix cristata
GGGGGAGAGGGGGAGAACCAAGATGCACCATGTATAGGTACAGAATAAATGTAATGAATGTGACCACTGTATGTAGAATGTACCAATACATGCTCTTGGTTTAAAATAAAAAAAAAAAATCAGATGTGGTCCAGCATGTAGAATCTGATCATAGTTGGAGCAACTCTACTGAGATAGTAAAGATCAAAATCCAATCAGTGTTCATTTATAAATTTGAGGGGCTGCGGATTTAGCTTGGTGGTTAGAGTGCTTGCCTAGCAAGCACAAGGCCCTGAGTTTGATCCCCAACCCCCACAAAAAAGTTTGAACATATAATGGAATTGGTAGGCATTGTGGGGATAAGAGCCACTCTAGCTATTGACAAGGCTCTTTAACATAGTACCCACTCCAAAAAAAGATAGTGTCCACTCCATTGCTCCACTGAGGTACTTAGATTGGTGTCCACTGACCTACAGTAAATCTACTGTTGCTAGAAGGCCAAGCATGGTGCACATGCCTGTAGTCCCAGCATTTAGAGTTTGAGGCAGGAGGATTGCCATGAGTTCAGGGCCAGCCTGGGCTACTAGTGAGTTCAGGGCAGCCTAAACCACATAGTGAGACCCTGTCTCAAAAAAATAAAGGGAACTGGAAACTTAGGTAAGTGGTTAGAGCACTTGCCTAGCAAGCACAAGGCTGTGAGTTCTATCCAAAACAACAAAAAAAGTGCTAAAGAATAAATCTATTGCTAACTTGGAGGGTACGTCCCCATAGTTTATATTTAAGGGAATTCTAATTACTTTTGGTATACTTTTGTTATCATTGGAGAGTTCTTTTCCTCCCTAACACCTTCCTGAAGAAAGTTATTAATTGACCAAAAACCTACAACACTTTCTCTGTATTTCTCCAAAAGAAAAATTGCTTGCAGGTGATACAAAGTAGAGAAAAATCTTTAATTTCAGATTATTGGTTACAGATATAAATCTTACATGATTCAGTAGGCTCAGAGAACTGTTGTTTTTTTTTCTCTCTTCTAGCCTCGTTGATTATTGTCTTTGTCTCAAGAGGGAAGTCAAAGAGCTATGTTGAGCTATAATTATGCAACCCATATTACAATATATGTGCGAAGCCTGTTATCTTAGCTAATTTCAAGAAATGGTTCTGAGTAAAAATAATTGCCCTTACACTGAACTATTGAGTTTCTTTTTTTCTTTTTTTCTGGTTCTGAGGCTTAAACTCAGGGCCTTGTGCTTGCTAGGCAAGTACTGTACCACTTGAGCTAAATCCCCAGCCCCCAGGAGTGAGAAATTTTTTTTCTTACATTTCTGGAGGCTGGAGTCTGGGGTTAGGGTGCCAACTTTGTTTCTAGTTTCTTGGTTTCTAGTGAGGCTCGTCTTCCTGGCTTGTAGACAGAGCCCTTTCTTTTTTATTTTTTATTTTTATTTATTTATTTATTTTTTAGCCCTTTCACTCTGTGTTTTCTCATGACTGAAACAAGCCAAGGTGTACTTACTGTGTGTGTGGATGTGTGTATATGCACATGTGCGTGTGTGTGCAGGGAGTTTTTGAGCATTGCCTAGCTATGTAGTATCTCTTCTTTTAAGGAAACTAATCCTGTCCTACCCTTAGAATCTCACCTAAACCTAAATACTTTCCAGAGGCTCCATTTCCACATACCTTCACTTTGGGAGAGTTGAGCTTCAACATAAAATTTTGAGGGGGATGCAAACATCCCACAGCAAGATTTATCTTCTGTTTATTCTGTCATGGCTCTTTCTCTTCAGTCCTATTCCCTTCCCCATAGGCACCCACTCTAGGAAAGTTAACGTATGTCCTTCTCATTCACCTTCTGTACACTCAGTATAGTGTATTTTCGTTCAGTATGTATAATGTAGGTTTAAAAATTAACATAAATAAGCTGGGCATGGGAGTGCAGGCCTAAATCCTGAAGATGAGGCAGGAGGATCTCAAATTCAAGACCAGTCAGGACTACACAGACACCGTGCCTCAAACAACAACAAACATTCACATAAATAATGTATAATAGAGCTCATTTGATTTTTTATTTTTTGTACACCAAATTGTTTATGACACATAAAAATGTGATTATAGGCTGGTCAAGGTGTTGCATGCCTGTAATCCCAGCACTTGGGAGGCCGAGTCAGGAGGATCACTATGAGTTTGAGGCCAGCCTAGGCTACATAGTGAATTCAAGGCCAGCCTGAACTACATAGTGAAACCCTGTCTCAAAAAAAAAAATACATATATATATATATATATTTTTTTTTTTTTGGTGCTGGAGATCAAACTCAGGGCCTTGCGCTTGCAAGGCAAGCACTCTAACCACTGAGCTAAATCCCCAGCCCTCAAAAATTGGTTTTGTGTGTGTTTGTAGGTAGTACTGGCAGTGTCTAGCGGTCTTAGAGGTAAGAACAAGCTAGCATTCTTCCCAGAATATTCTGATATGAATAGTTGTAATTATGAATTAACATTTGTTGAGGACATTTCTCTATTTATATATATATATTATATATATATATATATTTTTTTGCTTAATTTCAGGACCAGTAAGTCATCCAACCGGAATAATAATCAGACTGATTATTCTGCTCTCAGTGATTCCCAGTTCCTTTTTGGATCTCAGTTTTGTCCAGAAAATTCGGAGACCCTATCAGCACCCTTAGATTTAGGTGCCCACTTGAGACATCCAAAACAGTCACAACAGAATTCTCTGGATGTAAGTCTGATTTTCAGAATTTCTCTAGACATAATTTATGGTGTTTTTTTTTTTGCAGGGGGTGCTGGGGATCAAACTCAGGGCCTTGGGCTTGCAAGGCAAGTGCTCTACCCCCTGAACTAAATCCCCAACCCCTAGATATATGTTGTGGTCATTGTAGAGATAAACTGTAAAGAAGACTATTCTTTTGGGATATATTTTAGAATTGTACATTTCTTTTTTTTTTTCTTTTTTGGTGCCGGGGATTGAACTCAGGGCCTTGCGCTTGCTAGGCCAGCACTCTAACCACTGAGCTAAATCCCAGCCCAGAATTGTACATTTCTAATGACTACTATCCTGAATGCACTTGTGCTTTATTGGTAACTCTTTTTTTTTGCCTTCCAAGGCAAGGGCCTTGCACTTGCTAGGCAAGCACTCTAACCACTGAGCTAAATCCCCAGCTATTGGTAACTCTTTGATGAGGTGGTCTGAAATGAAAAAAAAAATTGCATTTGCCGTTTATTCTCTGACCAAAACAATATATTAGGGCTGGGGATTTAGCTCAGGTGGTAAATCCTCAGGTGATAATCATCTCAAATGTGAGGTCAGCCTGGGTTATACAGTGAGTTCAAGGCCAGTCTGAACTACATAATGAGGCCCTGTCTCAGAAAAAAAATAAAAAGAATATTGTTGGTCCCTTGAATACTTCTAGGGATAAGCAAATATTGTGACATTTCCTAAGTCTAGTTGTACTATAGTTTGTGAAAATTTCATAAGAAAAAAAATTTTTATAAAATAGGAATAAACTGACATAAATTTAATTTTATTTATTTATTTTTTTGAAACAAGGTCTCACTATATAGTTCAGGCAGGCCTCAAACTCATGGTAACTCTTCTGCTCAGCCTCCCGATTGCTGGGATACAGGCATGCACTACCACGCCTGGTTGAAATTTTATTTTAAGTGGATTTTGTTTCTATGAAACTTCATGTAATTTGTGAATTTTAGATATCTATAATACATTATCTCCTTGAAGAAGATGAAAAATTTGAGGCCTGAGTTAGTAAGGGCCAAGAGGAGGGACAGAATCTCTCTCTCTCTCTTTTTTTTTTTTGGTGTCAGTGATTGAACTCAATCTTGCACTTGCTAGGCTAAATCCCCAACCCCAGAGTCTCTTAACAACTTGATTTTTTTAAAAATCAGGGTGTGACTGTGTTACTAAGACTGGTTTTGAATTCCTGGAGACAAGTGGTCTTCCTGCCTCAGCCCACTGGAGTTGAGACTTTAGGTGTGTGCTACTGTGCCTGGCTAAATGTTTAATTTTTTGAGACCAATCAGTCCTCTTTCTCTCTCTCTTTTTTTTTTTTTTTAGTTCTCTCTCTTGAGTCAGAAATACTTTGTTTTTTTTTTTTGTCTAGAACTATATTTAACTTTATATCCAGACTCACCTACATCAAATAGGGACATAATGCATAAGATAAGGTCAGAATTTTAGGTTAGTAGAGTAGGCTCTGAAGTTAGTATGTTAGTACAAAAATTGGTATCCAGTGATATTGTTATTAGCTCTTTCTGAAAGTGGCTCACCAAATAAATATCACCTGGTTTTGGGTTGCTTGCCTCTCCTTATGGAGTTGGATTCCAGGTTCGGGGGTCATTTTGAACAAAGAATTGAATGAAATGAACAAAAAGCAGTGGCGAAGTTTATTTGAAAAAGTAAAAATGAGTTGGGGATTTAGCTCAAGTGGTAGAGCGCTTGCCTAGCAAGCACAAGGCCCTGAGTTCAATCCCCAGCATCCACCCCCCAAAAAAGAAAAAAAGTAAAAGTGAAGAGAGAGGGAGAAACTGACTCTGCAGAGCAAGCTTGGCCCAACTAAAAGAGGAAAAAGCAAGATAAAAGTACACTTGGAGAACACAGGATGGGCTGTCATGAAGAAAGTCACAATAGCAAGCTCTTCTTAGTGGCTATGTCTTTTTATACTTCCAAATCTTGAGGAAACCTGCAAGAACTTTTCTACATCTGGGTCCTGAGAGGTGGTGTTGGGATCCCGCACCTCAGGCAGATGTCAGATCTAGGCATCCTATTGAAAACTTGCTCAAATTCTTGTGAGATGTCCATGTGCAGGGCTTTGGGAACTGTGTTCCCAGAGTTGGTAATTAACAGGTCACGCCTACTTCCCCAGCCAGTTTTGCCACACCCTAATCTCCTGTGTCAGTGTAAAGGAATAAAGTGTTTACTGAATGTTTCAGGCTAAGGGGTTGGGGATTTAGCTCAAGTGGTAGAGCACTTGCCTAGCAAGTACAAGATCCAGAGTTTGATCCCCAGCAACCACCCCCCAAAAGTAAAAGTGAATGTTTCAGGCTAGATGGTGCCTACAAATATAGGAAATGATGAGGCAGTGTGATGGTGCATGCCTGTAATCCCAGCACTCAGGAGGCTGAGGCAGAAGAATCGCCATGAGTTCAAGGCTAGCCTGGGCTACATAGTGTTCAAGGCCACCCTGGGCTACATAGTGAGAACCTGACAAAAAAAAAAAAAAAAGTGCAGGAAGTGGCTCATCACATCCCACTATGCCACTTGTCCAGGTCATGTCAAACTTACCAGCAGGTCTTAAATTTACTAGCAGCTAAAAACAGCAATTTGCCAGGTAATCCCAGCTCAGAAGGCTGAGGCAGGTTCAAGGTTGTCCTGGACTACATTAGCAGAACCTTGTCTCAAAATCAGCAAGCTAGGTGGCACACACCTGTAATCCCAGCAATCAGGAGATTGAGGCAGGAGGATTGCCTGGAGTTTGAGGCCAGCCTGGGCTGCATAGTGAGTTTAAGGTCAGCCTCAACAGCATAGCAAAACTCTGTCTCCAAAAAAAAAAAAAAAAAGAAAAAAAACCAACCATAATAAAGCCAGATGTGGTGGCACACACCTGTTATCCTAGCATTTGGGAGGTTGAGGTAGGAGGCTCACTGGGAGTTCAAGGCCAGCCTGGGCTTCATAGTGAGTTCAAACCCAGCCTGAGCTGCATTGTGAGGACTTGTCTCAAAAAAACAAGACAAAAAAACCAAAAAATAGAAAAACAGCAGTTTGAGTTAAACCTAGTAATAGAAAAATTTTAATATGCCATCTCAGAGACAGAGTAATTGTTACCTATAAATTTATGCAACTGAGGACTGGGGATTTAGCTCAGTGGTTAGAGCACTTACCTAGCAAGCACATGGCCCTGAGTTTGATCCCCAGCACCCCCATAAAAAAAGCAAATTTATGCAACTGATTTCAGGCCATTTTAACTAAAATTGTGTGGGTGTGGGTGTGGGTGGGTGTGGGTGGTATGGGGATTCAATCCAGCCCTTCACATTGAGCTACATCCCTAGGGTTTTATTTTTGTTTGTTTGTTTGTTTATTGTTGTTGTTTTGAGACGGGCTCTCAAATTACTGAGGTCCCCAGGCTGGGCTCAAACTTGCAATCCTCCTTCCTCAGCCTCCCACAGTTCTGGGATTATAAACATGTAGCACCACACCTGGTTTTAGCTGACATATGAAATATCTCTGTACAGATAAAACAGAAACTTTATTAGTAAAAAGAGTTACTTTACTATATAATTTTCTGATACAAAAAATTTTAAACCACTTGGTATATTTTTAGCAATATGGTTTTCATGTAAATATGATTCTTCATTGTACAGAAAATAGTGAATTCCATAATATCTTTTTTTCTTCTCCACATTTTTAATTTTTTGATATCCCACTTTACATCTTTCTATATTGCTTATCTCTAACATATTAATGTAGTTGTCTTAGTCACTTTCTTTGTCACTGGGACAAATTACCCTACACCTGTCACTTACAGCAGTGAATTATTTTGGCTCACAGTTTAGAAGTTTCAGTCCATGTCTGGCAGGCTTAAACACAGAAATGGTATTGGAGGAGGAAGGCTGCTCATGACATGGTGACCAGGAAGCAGGGAGAGAAAAGAAAGAGGAGCCAGCGAGGGAGATATGCCCTTTCAGGTCCTGCCCTAGTGACCTACCTCCCCCAACCAGGTACTATCCCCTAAAGGCAAGTCAGTTATAGTGCCTCCATGGTCCACTTCTCTTCCAAAAGTTCCACCTATGAGCAGATGAAGCTCTTGGGAGACAGTCTACCCTTGACCCCCAAAAGATTCATGTGCCTCTCTTTATATAAAATGCATTTAGTCCATCTGTAAATTGTCTTAGTCAATGGTTTTAGCAGTGCTGAAAAAGTCCAAGTCCAAAGTCTCCTCTGAGACTTGAAACTTAGCTGTGAGCCCCTGAAAAACCAAGAAAGTTAAACTTACAATGGCACAGGATAAACACTCCCATTCTGCAGCTAGTGAAGGACTCACTACTGCTAGAGTAGGTCTCAGCATAGCAAGTGAAGTACTCAATGCTGCTGGTGAAAAACACAGCTGCTAGTGTAGGGGTCACCATTGCTAGTGAATGACTCAATGAGACTAGTATAGGACTCACCACAGCTAGTGTAGGTCTCTCCATTGCTCTCAAAAGACTCACAGCTGTAGTGGATGATGCTTCACTGCTAGTGAAGTACTCAGCACTCTAGTGTAGGGTTCACCACTGCTAGTGGGATACTCACCACTAGTAGTTTGTGATTCTTGGATTGTTCAGTGTCACCCACTCTGAGATGCAGCCTCCCTGGTCAGGTGCTGGGTGTTCCTGCTATCTATACCCTGCCTGGCCACTAGTGTCTCCCTTTGGGACTCATGGTTAGAGGTAGAACACCTGACATGGTTGAAGTCCATGTGTGCTTGGTCTGGGGAGTCATAGAATTCCATAATGTCTTTATGTGTGAAATGTTATATATATATTTTTTTCATTTAACAGAATGAACCTAGTATTTTCACAAAGTACCAGACAAAACCTCAGCTCTTTGGAGGAGAGACAAAGGATGGGGGCTTATTTTCTCTTCCTTTGCCAGTTGGAAAATCAAAATGTCTCTTGAAACAGTTTGAGGAGAAAAGTCAAAGGGCAAAAGACAAGTGTAACAGGTACGGAAACTTTTCAAATAGATAAGAGAAGCCTAAATTTCTTGAGGGAACAAATGGAGTGTCAGTAATAAAATAATTCAGCAGTCTGGGAGGCTAAGGCAGGAAGATCACAAGTTCAGGCCTAGCCTGGGTAACCTAGTGATTTAGAGAGCCCATACCTATAATTCGAGCACTCTAGGAGGCTGAGGCAGGAGGACTGCAGTTTCAAGCCCAGCCAGGGTAATTTAGTAATTTAGTGAAACTCAGTCTCAAAACAATAAGAGCTGGGGGGGGGGCATTGGGGATTTATTTAGCTGAGTGGTAGAGCCGCGCTTGCCTAGCAAGCACAAGGCCCTGAGTTCAATCCTCAGCACCAAAAGGTGTGGGGGGGGGCAGAGCTGGGGATATAGCTCAGGGCAAAGGCCTTGGATTCAATCCCCAGAACTGGGCTGGGGTTTTAACTCAGTGGTTAGAGTGCTTGCCTTGCAAGCATAAGGCTCTGAGTTCAGGCCCCAGCACCAAAAAAAAAAAAAAAGTCAATCCCCAGAACTGCAAGGAAAAAAAGAAGATAAATAAGGGCTGATGATGTAGCTTAGTGTGAAGGCCCTGGGTACTAGTACCCAGTACTAGTTTTTTTTATTTATTTTTTTTTTTGGTGCCAGGAATCAAACTCAAGGCCTTGCGCTTATAAGGCAAGCACTCTAACCACTGAGCTAAATCCCCAGCCCAGTACTAGTTTAAAAAAACAAATACACCAAAAAAAATCAAATAATTCAATTCAGCATCATAGCATATATTAGAGTTCTCCAGAGAAGCAACATCAGTTAAGGTTTATATATATATATATACATATATATATATATACAGAGACAGAGATAGAGGCAGATAACTAGCGATACAGAGATTGATTTTATTATGGGAATTGACTCACAAGAATGTGGAGGCCAGGAAGTCCCATAATCTGCCTGCTGGTAGCTAGAGAACCAGGACAACTAGTAGTGTAATTCAGCCTGAGTCAGAGGCTCGAAGGAGAGAGATGACTGCTGATGTGCAGTTCTGGAGCTCGAAGGCCAGAGATTGAGCTCTGATGCTCAAGGGCAGAAGATGGATAGCTCTAAAGGATAAAGTGAATTTACCTTTCTTTTGCCTTTATGTCCTATTCAGGCCCTCAACACATTAGATGATATAATAAGGGTTCTCTTCTTTACTTAGCCTATCAATTCAAATGCTTATCTCTTATGGAAACACTCCTATAAACATACTCATAAATAATGTTTTACCAGCTATCTGGGCATCTCTCAGCCTATTCAAATTAGCATATCAAATAACCATTGCATAGCCCTCTTGCCTTCTAGTTCGTGTATATGTGTGTATTCCTGGGAATTGGACCCAGATGTACTGTACCACTGAACAACATCCATATCTTTTTCTATTTTTTGATTTTCAGACAGGGTTTCCCTAAATTACTCAGCTGGATTCAGACTTGTGATACTACCTTAGCCTCCCAAATTGCTGGGATTACAGATTTATGACAGAGCACTCAGTTTAGTTTTTTTTGGCTCTTTTATATTTTTTTTTAATTTGTTTTTTTTTGGTTTTTTGACATAGGGTCTTGCTATGTAGTTCAGGCTGGCCATGAACTCACTATATAGCCTAGGGTGGCCTTGAACTCATGGCGATCCGCCTGCTTTAGCCTCTCAAATGCTGGGATTACAGGTATATGCCATCATGCCCAGCGGGATCTTTTAGTTTTTTATTTTTATTTTTTTGCAGCACTGAGAATTGAACCCAGGGCCCTCACACTTAGGTACATCTCTAACCCTTTTTTTATTTAAAATTTTATTTTGAGACTAGAACTCAAACTTGTGATCCTCCTGGCTCAGTCTCCCAGAAAGCTGGGATTACAGATATGTGCCACCACACCTGGTCCTTAGTTCTTCTAATAATGTATGCCACCACGCCCGGTACTTTTTTGCCAGTGTGACTTGTGGTAGATTTAAATAAGGCTGCCAAAATTTTGGCATCTCTGAGAAGTAAGAACTAGAGAATTCCTTAGAGAAAGTATAATCTTTAAGTAATGCTATATTGATTCTGTCTAAAATTTTGCCCTCTAATTTGTTATTTTTCAGATTATCAAATTTAGGATGTTAGATAACATTATAGGGCTGGGGATTTAGCTCAGTGGTTAGAGTGCTTGCCTGACAAGCACAAGGTCCTGAGTTCGTTCCCAGAACCAAAAAAAAAAAAAAAAAAGCACAGGCCCAGTGTGGTGGTGCATGCCCGTAATCCCAATATTTAGGAAGCTGAGGCAGGAGGTTCTCAGATTTAATCCCAGCCTGGTGTTGGCAATAAGCCCCTGACTCAACTTGCTGATGCAGAAATAAAGCACTCAGACACCAAGAAATCTCAACAAGGCAAATTTACTTCTACAGAAGGGTACAAACACGCTGGGATGAGGTAGGAAGGTAGCAAGTACACTGAGAGGCAGCAACAGGCTCCTTATATATCCTAACACATGGTGGGTAGCTGTCCTTCTCCCCACTGGCTGGCTTGAAGGTTCACAGTCTATCCCCGTTGTCTAGTTTAGGTGACATGAGGGATGGAGGAGGGCAGCTTAGGGTGAAATAAAGTTTCAGATGGAGGCACTCCTGTGTATATCCTTTGATAGAAAAGATAGAGCCACAGTTTCCCACACTGGGCAATTCTTTTTTTTTTTTTTTGAGACAGGGTCTGGTGTTGTAGTTCAGGCTGGCCTTAAACTCACTATGTAGCCCAGGCTGGCCTCGAATTCACAGGAGTCCTCCTGCCTCAGCTTCCCCAGTGCTAAGGCTACAGGTGTGCACTACCATGCCTGGTGTAATTCAGCAATTTAGTGAGAATGTGTCTCAAAAACTTTTTAAGTCTTGTAATTTAGCTCAGAATGTAGGCCTTGGATTCAGTCCTCAATACCAGAAAAAAAAGACCCACAATCTGGTTATGGTGGGGCATATTTGTAATCCCAGCTACTCAGGAGGCTGAGGCAGGAGAATCACAACTTATGCAACTTAGTGTGACCCTATCTCAAAGTTAAAATTTAAAAAGGGATGGGGATGTAACTCAGTGATACAGTGCTTACCTAGCATGTGTAGGCTTTAGATTCAATCCCCACTACCACAAAATAAAAATAAAAATACCATGAATTCTTTTTTGGCAGTGCTGGGGTTTGTATTTTTTTGTTTGTTTGTTTTCTGAGACATGCTCTTGCTATGTAGCTCAGGCTGGCCTTGAATTCAGTGATCCTCCCGCCTCAGCCTCCCCAATGCTGGAATTACAGGTGTGTGTCGCCACACCAGCCAGGGATTTGTAATTTTTTTGGTGGGGGGAATGCTGGGAATTGAACTCAGGGCCTTGTAGTTGCTAGGCAAGTACTCTACCACTTGAGCTAAATCCCCAACCCCAATTTGTAATTTTTTTTTTTTTTTGTGGTACTGGGGATCAAACTCAGGGCCTTGCGCTTACAAGGCAAGCACTCTAATCACTGAGCTAAATCCCCAGCCCCCCAATTTGTATTTTTTAAAGTATACTCTGGGTTTTTTTTTTTTTTTTTGAGACAAGGTCTCACTATGGCTGTCCTTAAACTTGCTATGTAGCCCAGGCTCACCTTGAACTCAGAGCAATCCTCCCGCCTCAGCCTCCCAAATGCTGGAATTACAGGTGTGTGCCATCATGCCTGGCTATTCTCTGAATTTTATACGTTCATTTTTGTGTAAGGAGTTTGGTCAGAGAAATTAGTTACTTGGTAATGAGTTATAAAGCGGCATCTTTAGGTTTCACAGACAAGGCTGGGGATTTAGCTCAGTAGTTAGAGTGCTTCCCTAGCAAGTGCTTCCCGTGAGTTCAATCCCCAGCACCAAAAAGAAAAAAAAAAGAAAACTTACAGGTTTCACAGACAGCACACTTAATTATTTCTGTACCAATGAAGATCTATTTTGTGTATCCTAAGTATTTAATCATAAGCATTAAAACTCATAGAATTGTTTGTATACTAACCTCACTTTTTTTTTTGGTGCCGGGATCGAACTCTGGTTCTTGTGCTTGCAAGGCAAGCACTCTAACCACTGAGCTAAATCCCCAGCCCCACTAACCTCACTTTTATAGTCAATGTAATAGTAAAACTAAGATATGTCCAGGAGTTTTGGACTACTAGAATGGAGCTGCTACTTTCTGAAGTCATTGTTGCTGTAAAGATGAAAGCTGGTCCTTCCTACTTTGCTAAACACTTAACTTGCTAAAATCTTATTTAAGGTACATAATATAGATTTTAAAAAGAAAAATGTAAAAAAATAAAAATTAAAAAAAAAAAACAGGAAAGTGTGATTTTTCCTTGGAAATGGTCACAATTAATGTTCTGCTTCTTTGCCTGTTGGGCCCTGAGGTTGTTCAGGCTGAGTTCCTTCTCTGATCGAGCAGTGTTTTGATGCTGTCCTAGATGGACACCCATCATATTCATGGAATCAGTTCTGTTATGTGTTGTTTCAGTATTTCACAAAGCTGGGGGTTTAGCTCAGTGGTTAATGTGCTTGCCTTATAAGTACAGGGCCCTGAGTTTGATCCCAAGCACCAAAAACAAAAAATCACAAAAATTTGTTCTCTTTTTTTCTGCTCTAGTGAGACTCTATACAACTTTGTTTCCCAGGTCAGAGAAAGCATTCAGAGGGTAAGTATAGCCATATTTCAAGGAGTTAAATAGAATATCTTACTTTTTTTTAATGTGGATTTTTTTAAATTAAATTTTTTTTTGTTAGTACATGTTTGCAGTTCTACCAGTTTACAATCACCTTGGGGAGTAGTTACATGTACAAATTAAAACATTTTTTTCTAATTCCCTTTCCCTTCCTTCCCCCTCTACCCTCCTCCTCTGATTCCCCTATCACCTTTTACATATTTGTCAATATTATTTGTCTTAGCTGATGTTATGGCATATATTTACATGGAGATATTAGGATCCTGTACATGGCTCATCTTTATTCCTTTCATTTCCCCTTCCCCTCCTCACCCTTTGTCCTTGTTTCCTTGGGCCTATTGGATGAGATCTGGCCCCTTGTCTATTGCTATCCATCCTTTATCATTTTCTTTTTCTTTTTCTTTTTTTTTTTTTTTTTTGGTCCTGGGGATTGAACTCAGGGTCTTGTGCTCACAAGTCAAGCACTCTGACCACTGAGCTAAATCCCCAGCCCTCATCCTTTATCATTTTCTTTGCTTGTATTTTGCCTCACTCAAATGAGCGATACCATGTGGTACTTAAACTTGTCTGATTTATTTCACTCAGTATTATATTTTCCAGGCACACCCATTTTCCTACAAATGCCTCAAATGTGTAATTCTTTATAGCAGTGTAGTATTCCATTATACATAGATAGCACATTTTGTTTATCCAGTCATCTGTCGATGGTACACAGGTTGCTTCCAGGATTTAGTTATTATGAATTGTTTCTTTTTTATTTTGATGCTGGAGCTTGAACTCAGGGCCTTGCCCTTGCTAGGCAAGCACTGTAACCACTGAGCTAAATCCCCAGCCAGCTATTATGAATTGCGCTGCTATAAAATTGGTATGCATGTATCATTGTAGAACATCTTACTTCTTAAAACCTTTAATTTAAAAAAACTTTAATAATTATAATGTATTGCCAGGCGTGATGGAGCATGTCTATAATCCCAGCATTTGAGAGGCTGAGGCAAGAGGATCACTTGGATTTCAAGGCCAGCCTCCAGCCTGGGCAACATAGTGAGTTTAAGGCCAGGCTGAAGTACATAGCGAGACCCTGTCTCAAAAAGCCAAAAAAAGAGTTGTGGATTTAGCTCAGTCGTAGCGCACTTGCCTAGTAAGCACAAGGTCCTGAGTTTGATTCCCCAGCCCCCACAAAAAACCAAAAAAAAATTGTAACATACTGACTTTAGTTCATGTAGAGTGGCAATATTTTAACTACTCTGTTTTGTCATTAAATGACAGTTGTCCAAATTAGTAAGATAAACCAGTAGTCTGTGATGTCTTTTTTTTTTTCTTTTTGGATGCTGGGGATCAAGACCTTGCATTTGCTAGGAAGGCACTTTAACCAGTGAGCGAATCCCCAGCCCTGTGGTGTCTTTCTTAACTTCAGGTTTCTTAGTTGCAGACCTGTGTGGAAGAGTCTGAGGAACGCCTCAGTTCAAGAAGTCAATCTATTTTGGATTCTTTGGGTACAGTAGCCGAGACACGTAAGTGTTTCATGTGTGGGGTTATCAGCAGAGGGCCCTGGTAAGCAGCGGGCATGAACTTTCTGACCTTTACTAGATTGCTGTGGTTCTCGATGTCTTAGCTGACAGCATGGGGCATGAGATTAGCTCTGAAGAGATTCAAAACACATGGTAAGCTGGCTAGTAGGACCTACCTCGGTGTGACAGCACTTTAGTCCTAAAATGCCTTTTATGAAGCACTAATCCTCCTCCGGTAACCCTGATGTCCCGAGGGTGGGGAGCTCTGCCAAGTTTCTCATCTCACTGCTGAAGTCAATCAGCAGCTTCCCTGAGTCCCTAAGAATCAGTCACTGCTGTGCTGTCTATGGAGACACAGAGACACTACTCCTTAAAATGTTAGAAATATTCCAGTCACCTGCTGTTGTTCCTGCTGACGGGATTTCAGTGGGAGTTGTTTAGTATTGAATCACAGTACCCTTCTCCATTTTAGCTAAAGTTTGTGCTTTGTTGGCTGAGGATTTAGCTCAAGTGGTAGAGTGCTCGCCAGCAAGTGCAAGGCCCTGAGTTCGATCCCCACCACCAAAAAAAAAAAAAAAAAAAAAAAAAGTTTGTGGTTTGTACAATGCCCTCTGTGGTTTACAGGTAGATGAAACCATTGCCTTTGCCCTTAGAAACAGAGGAGAGAAAACACATAATCCTTTTTAGGCAGATGCTTGTCTAGCAAAATAGAGATTGATGACTGACGACATCTCTACAAGTGCATCTACAAATGCACTTGTTTGCATTTGTCTGTGTGTTTATTTTTTATTTTAAATCAATTGAAGTCAACTTATTCACATGCCATCAGATGAATTTGTTTATGATTTACAAAAATTAATGCCTTTGTGTGGCTTGGAAATGAATCCCCATCTGTCTGCAAAGAAACACTGTGCTGTCTGTCTGCTGGCTTCCACCATGTGTATCCCACACACAGGGAACTGTGCATCTGTTTGAAAACTAGTGCTGGAATCCTAGGTCTGCTACTCCTGTTGTGGAAAAAATATTTTCAGCTCAGTAAGAAAACTAAGTGTCACTCAGAGAGTTGGAGAACTCAGGTTTATTTGTTGACGGACCCAGAGGAGTTAATATTCTCAGAGCCTGGGTCCTGAACAAAGAAATTCCAGGGTTTATGTAGGGGATTGAATTCTCAGGAATTGCATGATCTTGTTTTCAAAATGGTAAGCAAGCAATGTTATAGAAGCAGCAAAGCTACAGTGAGCAAGCAAGGTTACAGAAGCAGATAGTATGTAAGGCATGGGTTAAATCTTATCTAAATTTTATACAGAGTTGTCTGTGGTAATTTATGAAACACGGGGGAGGGGCAGTAATCCCAGTGCAGTTGCAGGCTTACTTCAGAAGCAGGATAAAGCACAAGTTATTTGGACAAAATTTCAGTTTTCCTCTTCATTACCTCCTCTTGAAGTGAATTTTTTTTTTTTTTTTTTTTTTTTTTTTTGGTGCTGGGGACTGAATTTAGGCAAGTGCTATAACCACTGAACCTAATTCCCATCCCCATTCCTCCCTATTGATGCCTTATTAATTTCTATATGGCATCAACTACTGGTTGTTCTTGACTTATGGGCTGATATGACATGGCAAGCATTTGTAATTTTATGGGCTCTAGCTGAGTGATCATTATCACAAGAAACATTTAATTCTGTTGAATAGATCCATTCTATATACATATAATAGGGCCAGAGCAGTCATTCTGGGTTGGCTCTAATTTTTGGGAGCCACTGTTGTTAGACCTAAGGTGAACAGTAAGGTTAGCAATATAATCAACTCCAATGTAACAGGGTGGCATCAGGACCAGGACCCCCCAGTTGTCTGAGGTTCAATTCCTCAGGCTTCTGCCATGTGTTGACCAGTTGGATTCCAGGTTTGCACCTGGCTCAGGGCTGTAGATCTTTCTAACCTCTGTTGACATCAGGCCATCACTTCTGGAGTGTTACCCACTGTGGCCTATCTGGGGGAGACTTTACCATTTAGATCTCTTGTTCTTCTGTAGGTCTTGTTTTCTTTACTTGGGTGTAGTGGCTCTATAGAGTGACATCTGTAATTTTAGCAGCAGTTGGGGTAGACAGGATAACAGTGAATAGGCCTCTCTAAAGTTGGACATTTTATTTTATTTTCACATACTACCTTCATTTTTTAAAAATTTTATTTTAACGGTACATTTTAGATGTACATAGTGATAACATTCATCATAGGGGAACTACCTTCTTGTTTAAAGGAGTGAGCATCAGTGATCACTGGATAAGTGTTCTCTAACCTATTGATGTAGAGTGGTTAAGGTTTGACTTAATGTCTGTATCAGAAGTAATTCTTTAGTCTTTTGGCTGTATATTATTATTATTTCTGGCTGAGTGTCCAAGACCAAGTTAGACTGAGACAAGTAGTGATTAACCTCTTTCTTTCTGTCAAAAATCAAGGTCAATTAAGGCTCTCAGGTATTACTCTTGGGACTATAGTTAGAGCTTCTTAGTTCCTTTTTTCTGTCATTTGTGTCATCTGCCAGAATGGATCATGGTCTGTGGTAGACCACATGGCTCTCTTTGGGAAGATGGGAACATTTTCCCTTTAGTGACCCTCCTTTTGCAGGGTGTACACTGGAGAGGTCTAACAATCTCCTTGCTCAGGAGGTTGTGTGACTCACCAAGGTTGTCAAGGCCCCCTCATGTCTTGAGTCTTTGTTGACCTTGGAGGGTCAGAGCCAAAGTATTGGTTGCCTTCTTAGCCCAGTTATCCTTTTAGTTTAGGTCTCTAAGCCTCAGCTGTTGAACACCCAAAAGGTCAGTCCCACCTGTATTAAAGTGGGAGCAGTAGATTTAACTATCACAATATTATCTGGATACCCAGCACTTTAAAATATAAAGTATGACTAGAGAACTGTTATTTCTTTTACCAATCACGGTTGTTTTAGAAGCCAAATTTTACAGAATGTTAACAGATAACAGTTACAAAGTTTTACAGGGATGAGATTATAATAGAACCTTTAGATTTTTATCATCTCTGAAATATATTTAAATCTCTTATTTATTTATTTATTTATTTATTTATTTATTGGTGCTGGGGTTCGAATTCAGGGCCTTGTGCTTACAAGGCAAGCACTCTAATTAAATCTCTATTTTAGCAAGTGGTTATTTTTGTCATAATTATAAGACATCAAGTGACATAAATCCTTATTTGTATCTGTTTTATTTTATTTTATTTTATTTTTCTAAGAGTAGGAATTTTATTGGGAGAGAGAAAGAGAGCGCCTGAGAGACAGGAGGGGACCCAAGTGGGTTGCCCTTGTATCTGTTATTTTAGACAGTAATTTTTTTTTTTTTTTTTTTTTTTTTTTTTTTTTTTTTTTTTTTTTTTTTTTTTTTTTTTTTTTTTTTTTTTTTTTTTTTTTTTTTTTTTTTGGTGCTGGGGATCGAACTCAGGGCCTTGTGCTTCTGAGGCAAGTATTCTAACCATTGAGCTAAATCCCCAGCCTGTATCTGTTATTTTAATAAGGTGTCTTTTAAACAATGCACTTTGTCCATGGACATATCCCACAGGCCATCAATGTCTAATCTCTAGGGTGAACACTATCTGGACTCTATTCTATTATCATAACATAATTTTTTTTAAATTTTATTTTAATGGTACATTTTAGATGTACATATTGGTAACATTCATCATAGGGAATTTGTACCTGTACATGATATATCTTGTTGCTTCTTTTTTTCCCATTATAATATAATTATATTTTTTAATTTCTTTTTTTTTTTGTGCCAGGAATCGAGGTCAGGGCCTTGCACTTGGTAGGCAAGCACCATAATTATATAACAATCATATAACTATAGACTAGAAGTATCTATATTAGCTGGCTGATTGTTTCATGCTGGGCTGACATGTACATTTTATCACAAGTTACTGGAGCACAAGCAAGGGAAAGCCAGGTGTCCAAGCCTGACAGTTATAATCATACACAACTTTAGCCTAGAAGCAGTATGATAAGATATTTCCATAAGTTCTGTATCTTTGAAGGCCTGCACACTTGCAAAACACAAATACATTTGATACACCATGAAGCCAGCACTAATTAGCATCACAGGTATATAGATTCAGTTTTTACTCTTAAATCATAACTTAGACTCTTTTAATAAGTTTGTAAGGTATAACTGTATTGACAAAATTTAAGGATGTTTTAGACCTTTATAAGTTTCAGAAATTGTGTTTCTATTTCTGATCACGAACAGACTTATTATTAAAAAATATAAGTGTATCTCATTTATATAATAACAGAATGTTTAATAAAAGCCAATAGATCTAGATTAAGATTTAAATGGCGAGGCCAAATTTAGAGAGCCGCCAAAAGTCCTAATCATTTTATATGTCTGAGGTCCAATGTGTAGTATATAAAAGAAGGTGCACACATCAGTCACTTTGTGTGTATCAAACCCATGTGGTTTTAACTCTATAAATTTAACTTTAAGGCTTAGACTCACAGCATATCATAAATATGTATATACTTCAGTTTACAAACCTAATTTTTTTCATAATTCTGACCACAAACTGAATTGGACAAGAACTGAATAATCAGTATATCTCAGTTCTCAGATTTACAGCTTATGTCATAAACTAATATAGTAGTTGTTTATCCAAATCACAAATTGATTATTATAGATATTCTATAAGACCATAGTTAAATAATCATTATCTCTCAAAACTTTATTTTTAGTAACCAAAATCTAACAATAAAATGACAAAAGAAACTTCTTAGCCTCTTAATTATATCTACCTTACTTATATATCATAATAATTTAGTAGCATTTACTGGGTATACCATCATAAGCCCCTGAAAAAACTAAATAAGCCATCTGTTAGTGGAGAATCTGGACAAAATTTGGTATAGGCAGCTGCCCTTCTAATCACAGAGAGCAGTTTTGTCTGTCAGGTTTTTTTAAGTCTAAGAGGTCTCTATTAAGTCATCTCAACAACTGTCCCAGATGATGCATTATAAAAGTGAACATTTTAAACTATTTATATATATATTATCTCTGACCAAAACTTCTTTAAATTATTACATATAACAATAGGCATTGTATTTACAAAATTGATTCTGGACACCATGTTGGTTTCCTGACAATCTGGATGGAAACATTGCCATCAACCTCTGAAATATCTTTATTCTTTTTTTTTTTTTTTTTGGTGCCGGGGATCGAACTCAGGACCTTGTACTTGCGAGGCAAGCACTGTAACCACTGAGCTAAATTCCCAGCCCCAATATCTTTATTCTCTTAACTGATTAAATTAGTCTGCTGTTAAGCTATGTGAATCACAAGCAGCTGGGCTAACACCATGAATGTTTACCTATCTATAAAGTGACCCAAATAGAACATATATTTGAGACCTGGGAAGGAGTGATTGGTAGGGTCAGGGCTATAGCCTTTTTATCTCTTAAGCACTACCATACCAACAAATAAATATATATATTTCTTTCTATAAACTGTATCCTCTACAAGGTTTTCTTCAACATATAGTATTTGAACCTTTCAGCCCTGTCATCATTTCTTTTGATCCTCCTAGCAGGGCAAGACTTTACAAAATCTCATATCAAGAGTATATCTCTTATAGCCTTCTTTTATATGTGTTTGTCCTTTCCTACTCACTATAAACTTTTCATAACAAACATGGTAGTGGCTGTTTGTATTTTAAAGTGTTCTTCTCTCCTGTTTTGTTTTTTTTTTCTCTAGGTTTCAATTGCTATAATTTTAAACTTGGCAGACCATCAACAGACCTTGAAGTCAGAGTTTTTATTTTAAACTAGCAGAGAGCAGAAAGAAGGGCAGGTTAACTCTAATTGTAACATGAGAATTTATAAAATGCAAGAAATGTTTTAGGTATATTAGCTAAACAAAAATACCAACCTAAATAGGTAGCCAAAAGTAAATCTGTCAATTAACCAAGATTTGTAATTTGACTTTTCTTTTGCCCAGGGAGACTTGTGGCCAAATGAAACAACAATACTTTATCATGCAAGCAACAACAGGTAGCTTTGAAAGTTCTCCCCTTTTGTGAGGGCAGAAGTGGCTTGCCTGTGTGGAACTTCTCCTGAAGGACTTATATCCTAAGTAGCACTGGTGTCCCTACTCCTGAAATGCCTGATGTTCCCAGGCCCTGTGACTGTGAGCCTCTTAAAAATGGCTCGAACCTCTAAGTCCCTCAGGGAGGCAAGTGAGAATGGGGTCCTTGTCCAGAAGGACAAAGGCAAGAGACAAATTCACCCTCAGAGGGATCGGTGCTGAGGGTGGGGAGGACTCTGGGTGTGTGACTCTGGAAGCGCCAAGGAGGGAAAATGGCCAGAGGGCATATAGTTTGCTCCTAGGTCTAGGAGTTTAAAGCCCTTCAGGATGCACAGTTGGTGTAAAAAGTGGTGACACAGAAACTAGCCTCATTATGGGCCTCAAAAGAACACCGCACACACAGCAAGTGCCACTCCACTTACAGCAGTTTAATGGACCAGTAAGTAGTGTGGCAGGAAGAGGCCAGTCTGACAAAAGAGACAAACTTTTCAAGGGTAGCCTAATTTCTCAATAGACTCAGAAGAGTGCCCAAGGGAGGAGAAAGGTGATCCTTAAGTAATTTTTGGTGAAGAGCCCAAGGACAAAAGAGCCATTAAGGCACAGACAGCTTTTGCCTAATTGCTGTTATTGGTCCTTCCTCCCCATGTAACTCACCCTGCAGCAATGACAAGACAAACAAGGGTAGGGTGCTCCCTCTGAAGAGAAAACCATTCAGATGCCTGCCTGGCCATGTCCCTCACGGAACTCTAGGCTCTTCTTAGCTAAAGTGCACCCGTAATCCTGGGCCAGGTCAGCACTGCCTATTATGGGGAGGTGAGTCACTGTTATGCTGTATGAAGTCACCACTGAACTGCAGGTTAGGGCCCAATTGAACTCCATGGCTGGAAGGCGAGGGAGCTACTAACTCATGCCTGGAATGCATCGAGCCAGGATGGCATCCACTCACACACACTTTCAGAGGTCAAAACAGATACCAGATGCCTCCCCTCTTTGGGAAGCTTCCTAACTAAGTGACCCTCCTAATGAGGGTCCCAGGCCTGACAGGAAATGGCCAATCTGCCTCTCTACTGGTTACCTTGAGTGAAGCCAGACAGTTGCCTCCTTATGGGAGACCCACCAGGAGGGGGATCAAGCCTCCTCTTCTGCCCAACAGGGCAGGATCTGATTTCACACAACCTGATCTGACTGGGGCCCTGTTCCTGGCACTCTACCTTGATTCTGAACTCCCAGCAGATGAGTTGTCCACCTCTCTATTGAGTCTGTTTAGGGTCGACTACTCCTGGGAGTTGGAACCCCTGGAGAAGGAGGACCCAAAATATAATCAGGTGGCATGCCACCTCGTTCAATCCAGGGGGCTCCTCCACCCCAGCACAGTCACTGTGCTGTGCCAGTGGCTCAAGGGGCCAGCACTGTTGGTAATCTCTCTGGGGCCTCCAGAGATGTGGGAAAATATTTTCAGCTCAGCAAGAAAACCAAGTGCCACTCAGAGAGTTGGAGGTTTATTTCCATGGATAGACCCAGGGGAGTTAATACTCTCAGAACCTGGGCCCCAAACAAAGAAATTCCAGGGTTTATATAGGGGATTGGGGCTGGGGATTTAGCTCAGTGGTTAGAGTGCTTGCCTTGCAAGCGTAAGGCCCTGAGTTCAATCCCCAGCACCAAAAAAAAAAAAAAAAAAAAGCAGATATATAGGAGATTGAATTCTCAGGAATTGCATGACCTTGTTTTCAAAATAGTAAGCAAGCAGTGTTATAGAAGCAGCAAAGCTACAGTGAGCAAGCAAGGTTACAGAAGCAGATAGTACGTAAGGCGTGGTTAAATTTTATCTAAATTGTATACAGAGTTGTCTGTGGTAATTTATGAAACATGGAGGAAAGGCAGTAATCCTGGTACAGTTGTAGGCTTACAGAAGGAGGACAAAGCACAAGTTATTTGAACAAAATTTCAGTTTTCCTCTTCACTCCCACAAGAAGGAAGTAGCAAGGCAGGAAGCAGAAGCAAATTATGGATGCTTCTGTTACGTTTGAGGAGGGTTGTATATCTTGCCATGCTGTGCCATGCTGTAAGGTCCAGGGATGGACAGCTAGCTACTGCTCTGCTCCATCATGCTATGCTCTGCTGGAACACACAGCTCCCAGTTGTCCTAAACCCAGTGTCAGTAAAAAAACTAAAAAAGTGGTTTAAAGTAAAAGAAGACAATTTATTTGAAGGTGGGAAAGGGGGAAGAGAGAGGGAGAAAGCAAGGGAGGGAGAAAGAGAGAGAGAGAGAGAGAGGACATGGTGGACAGCTACTCTGAAGGAATAGGGAGTATTTGAAAGTGAATAACTCACGGATTTTTTGGTCTGCAGCCCATTTTTATTGAGATTCTTGTCCCACTAGGCTTTCGGAATCTGATTGACTCCCTGGCTTGTCTTTCATTTTAACCTTGGATTTCTTCTAGCCATGCAACCTTTTTTTATCCTTGGTGGAAGGTAAAATTATGGGTTGGGGGTTTTAATGACAGGTTATTTAGGCTTAAATATTAGGTAAAGGGGTTTAATTGAGTCAGTTTTGTTTTTTGTTTTTTTTTAACTGGTGGTGCTGGGGATGAACTCAAGGCCTCATACTTGCTAGGCAAGTACTCTACCACTGAGCTAAATCCCCAGCCCTGTAAAGGGATTTATTTGATTGTGCTACTTGGGACCTCCCTGATCTTAGTTTCTTGCTTTCTTTTTTTTTTTTTCCTGATTTTAGTTTCTTTGCCTTTGTCTTTCCAATTGCTTGAGGCAGAAGCCGCTGCCTTTAATAAGTCTTCTCTATTCCAAAAAAGCTAAATGAGGACTTCATCCTATTTTCTCTTACCTACAGTCCCCCTGTCCCTATACATCCTTGTATAATGTGATAGAATAACTAATTTGTAAGGCCTAAGGAAAACACTATGTTAAATAGCTTTCTGTCACTATGACTAAAACCTGAAATAATCAGTTTCATAAGGAGGAAAGTTTTATTTGGACTCATAATTTCAGAGGTTTCATTCTATAGTTGCTTGGCTCTGTTGCTTTGATACTGTGGCAGCACAGTACATCATGGCAGGCATGCATGTCAAAGGATGCCTGTGTCCTCATGGTGACTGAGAAGCAAAGTGAGAGACAGGAAGGGGCCAGCTTTGCTGTATCCTCTTCAAGGGTGCAACCTGATGAGCTAACTTCCTTCCACTAGGCTCTCTTCCTAAGGGTCCCACCATTTCTGAATAGCACCATAGGCTGGCAACCAAGCTTTTATTTTAACTCAGGGCCTTGTGCTTGTTAGGCAAGCACTCTACTACTTGAGCTAAATCCCTAACCCAGCAACTAAGCTTTTAACGCATGGGCCTTTGGGAGAACTCGCAAGCAAAAGTATGCTCTGTTTTTATTCTATATTTAAAACTGAGTAATAGCTGAGGTGTGGTGACACACACCTATAATCCCAGCACTCTGGGAGGCTGAGGCAAGAGGATTACAAATTGGAGCCTAGACTGGGTGATTTAGCAAGCCCCTGTCTCAAAAATAAAAAAAATCTCGGGGTTGGGATTTAGCTCAATGGTAGAGTGCTTGCCTAGCAAGCCCAAGGCCCTAAATTTGATCTCTAGCACCCCTCCACCACAAAAATCTTTAAAAACCCTGAGTTCTATCCCCCCCAGTATTATGAATTTAAAAAAATTTTTTTTTCAAAGTACACAAAGGAGAATTGCAGCAAAAATGTCACATTTAAATCCCCAAATTCACAGGATCAATGCTGGGCCGGGTGTGGTAGCATACACTTGTGATCCCAGCTCCCTGGAGGTTGAGGCAGGAAGATCACTTTGAGGCCAAAGCCACCCTGGGCTACATAGTAAGGTGAAGGCCAGTCTGAAAAATACCTGAAAAGTGTGTGTGTGTGGCGGGGGGGAGTTGGGGATTTAGCTTGAGCGGTATGGCACTTGCCTAGCAAGCACAAGGCCCTGAGTTTCGATCCCCAGCAGCCCCCAAAAAAGGCAAGCAAGAGCACAGCAGATTGTACAGCAAAAGAAACCATCAACAGAGTGAAGAGACAGCCCACAGAGTGGTAACCAATTTTTCCTAGCTGTTCCTCAAACAAAGGACTCATATCTAGAATATATAAAGAACTCAAAAAAATCAGACCCCACCAGATTTAAAGACTTAAGCCAAAAATGGGCATCTGAAATGAACAGACACTTCTCAAATGAAGAAGTAGAAACAGCAAATGACCAGTCATGGTAGCCCATGCCTTTAATCCCAGCACTAGGGAGGTTGAGGCAGGAGAATTGCTGTGAATTCGAGACTAGCCTGGACTACAGAGTGAGGACCAGCCTGAACTACAAAGCAAAACCCTGTCTCAAAAAAACCCAAATGATGAAAAAAAAAAAAACAAAACAAACCCCAAAACCAAATGATGAATGAATGAATAAATGAAAAAATATTCAGCATCACTAGTTATTACAGAGATGCAAATGAAAACAATGCTGAGATTCTATCTCACTCCAGAAAGAATGACTATCATCAAGAAATCACCCAATAACATGCTGGTGGGCATGTGGGGAAAAGGAACCCTTCTCCACTGTTGGTGGGAATGTGGACTGGTACAACCAATGTGGAAATCGTGTGGAGATTTCTCAAAAAACTAAAAGTAGAGGTTCCATTTGACCCAGCTATTCTCCTTCTTGTTATCATCCCCGAAGAATTAAAAGCATCATACCAACAGTGATATACGCACACACACGTTTATAGCGGCACACTTTGTAATAGCTAAATCTTGGAAACAGCCCGAATGCCAATCAACTGATGAATGAATAAAGATGTGGTTTTTTATACCATGGAGTACTACTCTGCCATAAAGAAGGATAAGCTTGAAACGTTTCTAGGTAAATGGATGTACATTCTCTAAAGTGAAATAAATTGGGCACATATATTTAAATACTGCATTGTTTCTCTAAAGTGTAAATAAGGACCAAAATGTGTAATATATATTGGGGAAAGTGAAGAAATTGTTCAAGTGGGAAGGGTAACAAGGGAGGAGGAGAGGGAAAGGAAAGGAGGGACAAGAAAAAAAAAGAGAGAATAGAAAAAAATGAGACAAAGGGGTTGGGAATTTAGCTCAGTGGTCAAGCACTTGCCTAGCAAGCACTAGGCCCTGAGTTTGATCCCCAGCAACCCCCACCCCCGCAAAAAAAATTGGAAATGAAGCTTTTGTAAATAAGGAGGGGAAGACAGGTTGAAGGGAGGGGAGGGGAATGGGAAAACAAAAGTAGAAGCAAGACATATGCACAGGTACAAATTCCCTATGATGAATGTTAGGTATATCTAAAATGTACCACTAAAATAAAAACAAAACAAAATTACAGCAGAGAGAGGACTAGAACTGAATCTGGCTTATAAGGAAGCACAAGGGGCCAGGCGTGATGGCACATGTCTGTAACGCTAGCACTCAGGAGGCTGAGGCAGGAGGATTGCCTGAATTTCGAGGCCAGCCTGGGTGACATAGTGAGTTCAAGGCCCGTATGAATTATAGAATAAGACCCTGTCTCACAAAACAAACAAAAAAATTAAATACAATGAAAAAATTTGTCAAGAATCTTTAAACCAAGCCGGGCATGGTGGCATACGCCTGTAATCCCAGCATTTGGGAGGCTGAGGCAGGAGGATCACCATAAGTTTCAGGCCAGCCTGGGCTACATAGTGAATTTAAGAATATCCTGAACTACATAGCGAGAACCTGTCCCAAAAAAAAAAAAAAAAAACTTTCACATGCGTTAGATCATTACTAGCAGACAAGAATATACCTGATTTATTATTCTTGGTTATTTGTAAATTTAAATACTTTTCTTTTTTTTTTTTTTTTTTGGTTCTGGGGTCGAAGTCAGGGCCTTGTGCTTGCAAGACAAGCACTCTAACCACGGAGCTAACTCCCCAGCTTGGTTATTTGTAAACTGTACTTGTTATGCACTTGACTTTTTTTCTTTTTGTTATGCACTTAACATATATATATGATATATATATATATATATTTTTAGGGAGGTGCTGGGAATTGAACTCAGGGCCTTGTGCTTACAAGGCAAGCACTCTAATCGCTGAGCTAAATCCCCAGTCCTGCACTTAAAATATAATATGTGAATTTAAAATAGTTTTCCTGTGCTTACCAAAATAGAGCTAAAAGGATTTTGAAAAATCTTTTACAGTTCTTTATCCTCTTCTGTAAGAGTGAGAAATATGCCTGAATAGGAAGTGAAGGAATTTATGATTGTTTCTAAACTAAACTATGCTATAGACTTTTAATATTCTTAACAGGATTGTGGTAGGGAATCATATTAATTATCTTGTAAGTAACTAACAGTTTGTCCCAATCCCATGATTAAACACTGCATCTTCTTTCCCCATGGTACTGGGATCTGAACCCAAAGTCCTTTGCAATTAGCTATATCCCCTAGCCTCTTTTTAGTTTTTATTTTTTAATTTTGAGACAGGTTCTTGCTAAGTCTTGCTAAACTCAGTCTAGGCTTGAACTCCTCCTGATCCTCCTGCCTCACCCAGAGTGCTGGGGTTGGCATGTGGAACCATTTCTGGTGAATAATCCATCTTTTCCCCTGTTTTTTGTGTTTTCTTTTTCTTTTTTTTTTTGGTGCTAGGGATCGTCAGGGCCACACACCCTCTGTTCTGCCTCGCCCCAGGCCCTGTCCCTGCTCAGCATGCTTTAGACCTGCTGGGCTCAGGCTTCCTTTCCTCTCTGTAGACATGTTTTTCCTTCTGTTGGTAATATTCTTTCCCCTATGATTAATGATAATTGAGCTAACTATCAGCTCCTTAGGGAAGTCTTAACCTCACCCATGAGATTTGGTGAGGGGTACTGGGGGCCGAACTCAAGGCCTGGTGCTGTACCACTGAGCTAAGTCCCCAGCCCCTCATCTTTGAGATTGACTAGCCTCAAGCTTGGTATACTTTTCCTTTGGAGTACTTATTATACCCATAAATAGTTATTTGCATAATTACTCTGACTACCTGTTTTCTCTGATACAACTATAATTTCAAGAGAGCTATATCTTGCTTAAAGAGGACATGGTAGCACATACCTGTAATCCCAGCACTTGGGAGGCTGAGGCAGGAGGATTGCCTTGAATTTGAGGCCAGCCTGGACTACATAGCAAAATTCTGTCTCAGAAAACAAAAGCAAGAGAGCTTTATCTTTCTTGATTACTGTTACCTCTATAGTGCCTGGCACATAGGAGATATTCATTAAATATTTGTTGAATAAATATAAGAGCATCTTGACATGACCTATAGTCTAGCAAGAGGATGGCAGTAATTGCAACACAATGTGTTATTGAACGTACGTGTGTGTGTGTGTGTGTGTGTGTGTGTGTGTGTGTGTGTGAGAGAGAGAGAGAGAGAGAGAGAGAGAGTGTGAGAGTGTGTGTCCAAGCCACAGGGTCCAAGTGGAAATAAGGAATACCGGAGACTGGCACATGATGCTAGAGCATGGTGCCACGAGCAGAGAGAAGGAGCACCCCGCCAGGCAGGTGGGAGAGTTTCCCAAGGAGTGACTACTGAGAGCAGAAAGAATGGGAATCAGCTGGACTAAGGTGGTAGCTGGGAGAGGAGGAAGGCGTGACAGGAGTAAAAGCAGGTACTCCAAGCAGAGGAAACTGCATGCACAAAGGACAGTGACACATGCAAAGCCCAGAGATGAGAAGTAGGGAAGTAGGGAATAAATAAGCCTGGGTCTTGTTAGCCTTTTTTTTTTTTTTTTTTGTGGTGCTAGGGATTGAACTCAGGGCCTTGTGCTTGCTAGGCAAGCACTCTTAACCACTGAGCTAAAGCCCCAGCGCCTTGTTAGCCATTTTAGTATATGTGCTGCCGAAGCGAGCAGTTGTTAGCCATTTTAAAGATTTAGACTCCACTGGGGCTAGTGGCACACATCTGTAATCCCAGCCCTGAGGAGGCTAAAGTGGCAGGATCACAAGTTCAAGTCCCACCTGGGTAATTTAGCAAGGCCCTGTCTGAAAAAATAAGAAGGGTTGGGGATGTAGCCTGGTGTGAAGGCCCTGGGTTCAATTCCCACTACTACAAAAAAAAAGGACTTTGTTTAGTAGCCAGTGGGATGCTATCAAACCAGTGAAAGTTAGGCAGTAAGATGTATTCTGCGAAGATCACTCTGATGACAGGGCCAACAAGGAAGGCTGAGGAGGGCCACGGTTCTGTCCTCTCATCTGGGTGGCAGATTCTTAAAGTCCCATCAGGTGCTGATGCTGGTCAGGATCTTGGGGAGGGAAAGAAAAAGAATCTGTGAGGAAGCCACTCTGCTTGGGGAGGACAGACTTTCCTGGGTGCTAGTAGAGGAGGCTCAAGGGGTCCATACCAGTGTTTCAGTTCTCCCTGCCTACTACTGTGGTCTGGGCAGGTGGGACACACCACAATCTTCACAGAGTGTATGGTTATTGTTCTATATTTAGTGCAAGAGACTGCACGGGCCCAGAGTGACCTGAGGTTTGAGGCAGTACAGGAGAAAGGCAACACAGAGCAGGCCATCCTTGAGATGCAGAAGAAATTTGAAGCTGTAAGTATAAATCTTAACTTCTTTGTTTAAGTTTATTTTTGGCTTTGTAATTAAGATCCAGAAAGATAGCTAAGAGTTGTACATCTTCAGCCAAGACCAGAGGCTAGCACAGGCCCCATGGGAATGAGCCAGGGTATAGGCCAGCCTCCCTCCAGGGTTCCCCAGCAGGACGTGGGCTCCAGGGCCTGCTCCAGAGTGTAGCCATGCTTACCCTGAGAGGTGTCCACTGGTTGTCCCATTTTATTGTGCCTTTTGACTTGTACTGTCCATTAATCTGCTATCTCACCGCTTCTCCCCAGAGACAAACAGAGTTTATAGAAATGAAGTCCAGCCTGAAGCACCTTGAAGTTTTAGTTGTCCAGCAGAGTAAGGATTTCCAGCAGCTATGTGAGCAGCTAGGCCAGCTGCATATGCCTGATGTCCTCGCAGAGCTGAAGCGATTGATCTCGGCACCTTGGGTACCTGGGCACTTGAAAGACAGTGCTTCTCAGACCTCACCACCACTGACCCACGGCCTCAGTTTCACCAAGCAGGAAAAACTGCCCTATGAGGAGCCAGTTACATGGCAAGCCCAGGCTGCCCCTACTGCAGGGAATCACAGTGCAGGCTCCCTGAGGCGTGGGGAGTTTGGTGTCTGGGCTGAACAAGCAAAGAGTGATTCTCTCCAAGCAGTTGAGCTTTATAAAGGAAATAAGCATGTAAAGGACAAGGCAATGCAGACTAACTGCCAGGATTTGGCTCTTACTAAAACAAGTCCTAAGAGCCATGGCTGCAGCATCCCAGGCCACAAGGTATGTGCTGACAGAGACCTGGTTTCCCAAAGAGGGTCACAGCTTATATCCTTGGACTTAAATAACTTCACAAACAATATCCAGAATGTCTGCTTAGAAAATCAGGCCCAAAGTATGTGTTTTTGTGACCCATGTGAACAGTTGGTGACTGAACAGAAAGGCAAGACAGTAGAAAGAGAGAGGAAAGGCAAGAAGCGACAGCTCAGAAAGTCCCACAGAGGCAGGCTCCTGCTCAGGAAGCGAGAACAAATCCCAAGCAAGACCAGTGCTTTTAACCCTAAATATCAAAGTCCCCAGTCTCCAGTTTCTGGCCCACAAAGGTCTCCAACAGGGCAGCAGGAGCTTCTTGCTCAGGCCCTGTGTCTGCAGGATCCTAAAAGCTCCCCAAAATCTGTCTGTCCTGTTCAGGGAGGAAGAGTTAAGCCCAGTAAGCCAGCAAGGACAGTGCAAGGGAGCGTCTTACAACTCACCATGTGTTCTTCCAAAGGAAGCAGGCCCCTTTCCAGCAGTTTCCACAGGGACCACCAGATGAGCTGGTTCAGTGACCTCAGCCTGGAAAATTCAGGGCCTGCTCTATGTAAGGAACCGGGGAAACATTTACTGTATCACCTGGGTTTTGATAGCAGCGATGATGACTTTTAAGCAGCCAACAGTGGCTTTAGCTACTGGCTTATTGATGTCAGCTAGATAAACTACAGAACACTTGAACTGGCTAACAGCAGAAAGTCCCTGAAGCCTTCTTGGGCACACTGATGGTGTGAGGCCTTGCTGGGGTAGGGTCAGTGAGAGGTGGGACAGGCCCAGTGCTCTGGGTATCCAGTGCTGCTGCCCATGTGAAGGGCATGAGAGACAAGTTCATCCTTATTTCTTAGAAGAAAGTGTGTGGAGATGGTGGAGATGAGACCTGGGGCCCAGCCTGGTGGTGGGCTTGGGAGTGTGACTGTCCTGAAGCAGCATGACTTCCAAACAACATTTTTCATTTTCAAAATATTCCTTGCACACAAAGAAACATTCCTTTCACATAACCAGTACCTTTCTAGGCCTCAGGATCATTTTTTCGTATCTTTATCCAGTTATGCTGCCAGAGAGTTTGCATGTTTCTGTCAGTGGACATATTACAGGACACACTAAATCAGTCTTCTTGTAGACAGAGGAATAGGAGGAGAGTATCACAGCTGCCAATGAGAGAGGTAGCACACACCACTAACTGCCCAGAATGCTGTTGTTTTTAAACCATGAGTCCATTTTTCTTCCGGGCTGTTTTTCCCTGTTTTGTTTTTCAGCCACTCTTAAACCTAATAGCAGTGTCTGCAGGCCCTTTGTTATTGCTGGAAAGCAGTTGTTTATATGAGACTTTGGCTGTTCATTTATATATTCCTAAAGTTTTGGAATTTTTCCAACATGTGTTTCTTTTGTAATCAAAAATAAATTAAAAATACAGATGAAACCTTTAAAAGCATTTTCTTTAAGTTTATTGAACTGATCTTCCAGTTTGATTTTGTTTACTTAAGAAATCAAACAGATTAGATGCATACCATCATTTTATTTTCTAAGGTTCTCACAAAATGATTTAAATGAACAATACTCCATTCAAACTGATTCTTCTTTTCCTCTGTTGTATGAAATTTAAAATCCTTGTGGAATGGATGGCTTCCAGAATTTTCCCATTCCCAAGCCAATGCAATAAATGACATTAGAGCTAGGCATCCCTGTGATTCCAGGACTCGGGAGGCTGAAGCAGGATTGTTGTGCATTGGAGGCTAGCCTGGGCTACATAGTGACAGCCTATCTCAAAAAAGCTAAATAAATAACAGACAGACATTGGGTCCACTGAGTAGACTATTGTAGAAACCAATGGTTTTTTACTTCTTATGCTTTATTTTCAGGGATGTATGTCCCATAAAAGTTTGGAGAACCTGGGCATGGTATACATTTGTAATCCCAGCACTCTGGGAGGCAGAGGCTGGAGGGTTGTACGTTTCAGCCCAGCCTGGGCAATTTAGTGACTTAGCAAGATCCTGTCTCAAAAAATAAAAAAGGAATAAAAAAATAAAAAAGGACTGCGGGGGCTGGGGATTTAGCTCAGTGATTAGAGTGCTTGCCTTGCAAGCACAAGGGCCTGAGTTCAATCCCCGGCACCACAAAAAAAAAAAACTGCGGATGTAGCTTCCTGCAAAGGCCCTGAGTTCAATCCCTATACCTAAAAAAAAAGAAGTCCGAAGGAGTTGGATTGGCCTGCAACACCCTTGGCAGAGGGGTCAGACACCAACCTAAGCTGCTTTCACTCTTACCCCAGGCCACGGCCTCCTATGGGCTGCAGCTAGGAGCTGTGGACAAGCACAGCAGCCTCCCCTGAGGCTGAGGAAGTTAGGCATAGGCTCTGCCTCAGACTGCATTGGCCTCTGCTCCTGTGGGCCATAGTGGCTGTTCCCTCTTCTGTTCTCTGCAGCCTCTGTGTCCTTGCCTGCTGGTTTCCCTTGTTTGTGCAAGGAAGATGTGGAAGGAAGAAGCTGGCCACTCCCCGCGGTTCCTTCTAGGCTTTCCTGGACTGAATATTGCTGTCTGGTGAGCTATTAGCATGAGGCTTACGGACCAGAGGACCCTGAATCTCTAAATCTTTTATTACTATAGACCGAACAGTTTACTATTTAGTCTTTTTATTTTTATTTATTTATTTTAAAATCTGGATATGTTGCCCAGATTGGTCTAGAATTCATGGCCTTAAACTATCCTGCTTCACCCTCCCTAGTAGCTGGGACTACAGGCATCTAACAAGGTGTCCAACTCACGATATTTAGTCGTTTATATTCGAAGTTGACACCCTGTGAGGAGAACTCTATCAGTATTTAATAACTGTGACCTTCTTGAAGCATCTAATTTTAAAATGCCAAAGAAGAACCTCTAGCTCTTGATTGTGCTGTGTTATGACATACTGAATTTCTTCCAAAGTATTTCATTCTGTGTGGTGAAGTCAAAGTTCAGGGTGATTCAGCATTCTGTATGTCAGGCATTTGCAGAATAAGATAAACTCTCTCCTAACAAGGCCAGGTTGATTAAAATCACACTGCCTGTGGCTAGTGATCATCAAGAAAGCATATTCTGTATCTTACTTTATTCCTAAGGCTTTTATGCCTCTTAGTTACCACGAAGTTCCTGCCCAGTGCAGTGTGTGTGACACAGCCCAGGCACTCACTGAGCCCGTGGTGTCTTGCGCTTTGCAGATGCTCCTGGAGGTAGGTGTGTGTGTGTGTGCATGTGCGTGTGTGGTCCTCTCCTTGGTTCCACTCCAGCAGCTACAGCCCAAGGGTGGAGGTGAGACTGACTGCAACAGCTGATTGTCTGGCAGTCCAGTGTCATTCACTGATAGAAAGGCCTTGCCTCTAACCCTAGTCATCGTATCCGCCATCCACTTCTTTGTCTTGTTTTAACTGTCTCTCACTACTCCATGTGAAATCGTGTATTCAGTTGTGCACTTGTGTTTCACTTGACCTGCCCAGGGGTATAAATTCCAGAAGCGATGGCAGCATCTGCCCTGTCCCTGCTGTGTCCTCTGACATTAGTCACCAGTACATAATTGCTAATTGCTTACTGAAAGCAGAGATTGCTTTTCTTTTTTGAGACAGGGTTGTGCTATGTAGCCCAGGCTGGCCTCAAACTCGTGGTGATCCTTCTGCCTCAGCGTCCCGAGTGCTGGGACTACAGGTATGTGCCACCATACCTGGCTTTTTTTTTTGTTTTTAGTATTGGGGTATTGGGGTGAGCCCAGGGCCTTTGCACTGAACTACATCCCCAGGCATTTCTTTCTTTATATATAGAGTCTGCCAAAAAAATGTACACACACTTCAGTAAAAGAAAAACTTGTCTAAATATTTTAATACTAAATTTATTGAGACATCATGAGATTAATGCAAGTTACCTTTGCCTCTGCAACTACAAGAGGTGCTCAAAGTGGTGACCATTAGCTTGCAGACATTTATTAGTATGGTAAACTGCTTCTTGGGTAACCTTTGTCACTGAGATTGCTGCACATGGATTTTCAATTTTTTCTCTACGGGCTGGCAGTGTAGTGGGTTTTCTGTGATATACAACATCCTCTAGGGCCTCCCATACAAGGGTTACACCATCTGTTGAAAAAACATCGTACTGTTTTTCTTTTTTTTTTTTTTTTTTTTTTTGGTACCAGGGATCGAACTCAGGGCCTCATGCTTGCAAGGCAAACACTCTAACCACTAAGCTAAATCCCCGGCCCCGTACTGTTTTTCTTTTCCTGAACTTTGTATACATTTTTTGGCAGATTCTCTTTGAGACAGGGTCTCACTAAGTTGCCCCAGGCTGGGCTCAAACTTGTGATCCTCCTGCCTAGAGTGTCCTTCCACACTAGGGCTGGCATGCACTGTCAGATTTCCTGAGTAAACTTTGTTTCTTCTCTAAATAATATTCAGCTAGAACCTAAAATACTAATGTTTTCCTACTCTCTGTAAAGGCTAGGGAAGCCACCTCCTGGCCCACCTGCCCCAGTCACAGGATGACCATGCTTTTTTAATAATCCTCTAGTCAGTTGGGATCATCTCCAAAGCCTCCCCTTGCTTGCAGGATTCACTGGTTTTTGCTGCTATGAGGCATCTTGTGGCTCATTCAGAGAGGCACTTGGCCCTTTAAGAGGAAGACTGGCCGAAGTATGGCCCCTTTTGCAAAGCTTCATCAGTCTTCTCCAGCCCCTCAATATCTGTCTCATCCCTGATTCACAGACCCTCTGGCACCTTCTGTGGGATGGAAAGGGGAGGGCTCAGGAGAAGGCCGAGGACCAGGCAGGTGAGCCTGCGCAGGGGCAGCCGAGACCCAGAGGACAGCAGGAAATTGCAGTGCCCAGTGTGTGGCCCGCCCTGCAGAGGCACAGGAGGACTAACGAAAGCACCCTGTGCTGCGTGGCAAAGCCCTGAGTCTAGAGCCAGAGAGGCAGCCACGTGCAGAATGTGGCAACACTGCCATCGGGACAGGTGTGGCTGAGGTCAAGGTGTTTAACTCCTGGCCTTCTCTCCCTCCAGTACTAGGAATTCAACCCAGGGGTGCTCTACCCCTGAGCTACAGCCCCAGCCCCAATTACCCTGGCAGGATCCCAACTTGTGATCCTTCTGTCTGAGCCCCCCTCAGTGCTGGGATGATAGATGTGTGCCACCATGCCCAGCCTTTTGTTTGTTTTGAGAAAGGGTCTCCCTATGTAGCCCAGGATGGCCTTGCACTCACAGTCTTTCTGCCTCAGCCTCCTGAGTGCTGCTGGTATTGTAGACATACACCTCCATGCCTGGCTAGGCCATGCCTTTTGACTTGTCCCTTAGAAAGAGCTGCTGCTCTGCCCTGCTGGATCTTCACTCAGCCGCTCACTCATCTCTATTTGTTCCTGACCTTTCCTCCTCAGCCTGCCCTCCAGCCCTCCAGCCTCTCCCTCTGACATTTGCCTGACATTCCTACTTTAAGCTCTGTCCCAGCGCCTCCCAGCCTGCTTACACAGCTGGCCTCTAGTGGCTTTAGTGTGAACACCGGTGGGGTGCAGCCATGGGGCCTGAGAATCTCTCCATGCTGGGTGGTGGTCCCAGCTTCTCACATTCCTTGTGCTGTGTGTGAGTTGAATTTGCAGCTTGCAACTAGCAGGTTCCAAAACTCCTATTTATTCTTGAATCTGCCTTGTTTCTATTTTGGTTCTGGTTTCCACATTGCAGTTTGGTGTTTCCACGGAGACAATTCAGATACTGCTGGCTTGCTAAGATGAACTGTGGGGGAGAGACTCACACAACATGACACGTTTAGTTTCTCAGACATGACCTGGGTCATCTGTCTTGTCTGCCTGAGCATGCCACAGTCCCAGCTCCCTGCAAATTTAAGGAAACACTATTAAATGAGATGTTCTGGGCTCTTGTCCCCTGAGCTGAATTTTGGAGAACGACTCCTACCCCGTTCTGAGCACATATCGTCCCAAGGCTGGATGCAGACAACAAAGGCAAGGTCTCCTTAGGGACACCTTAGGAAGGGAGAGACAGGAGACGTCAGCAGGGACATGAGGAGGCCCACATGCTACTCCTGCTGTCTTGGACTGGCATGCTGGAGGCTCAGCTTGTTTGGTTGCGGACTGGTTAGGAAAAGTCAGGGCTTCCAGGCTGAATTGCCTATTTGGTAAATCTGAGTTTTCACACAAAGCTTTTGCTAAAACACAGGTTACCCATGTCTGGCCAGGGAGAGCCCTAACCCCTTTCCTTCCTTATCTCCTCCTGTGTTGGGCCCTTGTTCCCAAGGGCCACGGTCTCTACCCTGAGCAGAAAAAAAAAAAATCCTCTCTTTTCAGTTTTCTAAAGTTAAGGCTGGACTCACAGCAGCCATTTCCTCTGCAAAAGTGCTGCCTGGAGAGAAATGCAATCCTAACTGGATTGCTGAAACTGCTCTGAGAATCAGAGCACCCAGCCCCAGAATCCAGCACCCTCTTGTCACAGTCTTGTAAGCTTTCTTGCTGTGGTCCCTGGACTCCACCCCAGTTTGCAGAACTGACAGTCTGGCCTGGGCAGGTGCTTGCTGAGGGGTGTCCATGGTGAGCTGATGGAGATGAGGATCTCAAAACAAAACCTTAGGGCTGGGGTGCAGCTTGGTGGTACCGCACTTGCCTGGCATGTGTGATGCCCTGGGTTTGACCCCCAGTACCACAAAAACAAAACAAAAAAGCCAGGCATGGTAGCACATGGCTGTAATCCCAGCACTCTTGGAGGCTGAGGCAGGAAGATCTCATTATGGAGTACAGGGTCTCATTATGTAGTACAGGCTGGCCTTGAACTCACTAGGTAACCCAGGCTGAACTCCCAGCAATCCTCCTGCCTCTGCCTTCCAAGTGCTTGGATTACAGGCCTTCACCACCACACCCAGCTCTTGTTTTTTTTAAACAGGTTCTCACTGTATAGTCCAGACTGGCCTCAAATTCTTGGAAAACCTCCTGCCTCAGCCTCCCAGGTGTTGGGATTACAGGTGTGTACCACCACATCCAGCTTTTTTTTTTCTTTCTTTTTTTTGTGCCGGGGATCGAACTTGGGGCCTTGTGCTTGGCAAGGCAAACACTCTAACTGCTGAGCTAAATCCCCAGCCCCTCTTTCAGCTTTGAAATTTTAAAGTAATTTCATTTTATTTTTTTGGTGCTGGGGATCAAACTTAGGGCCTTGCACTTGCTAGGCAAGCACTCTGACCACTGAGCTAAATCCCCCGTCAGTAATTTAGATTTACAGAAAAATAGCAAAGATAATGGGCTCATCATATATACTCTTCACCCCAGCAATGCCAATCTTAATGTCTTAACTGTGCTTATCTGTTAAAAGGAGGAAGTGGACATCAAAACACTAACTCAGCCTTTATTTGGATTTCACGTTTTTCCATTAACGTCTTCTTTCTGTTCTAGGATGCGGTCCAAGATTCCACATTCTGTTTAGTCATTGTGTCTCCTCAGTCCCTACTGCTCTGCGAGTTTTTGAGTCTTTGTTTTTCATGCTGTGATGTCTTGAATGTCTCCAATCGGAGCTGGTCTGACATCTGTGTGACAGTTACCAAAGGGGGACATGTGGGGACATGGATTTTGGTTAGAATCCCACATGTGGCACTCTCTTCACATCCTGGCAGGATGACATCCACATGACATCACTGGTGAAGGTAGTGTCTTTTTTGGGGGTGGTGGTGCCAGGGATTAAACTCAGGGCCTTGCACTTGCCAGCAAGCACTCTACACTGAGCTAAATCCTCAACCCCCGAAGGCAGTGCCTTGCAGGGTTCTCCAAAGTAAGCTTACAAGTTTTCTTTCCTTTTCTTTACAAAAGAGTCACCAAGTCTAGTGGACCTATACAGGGATACGATGTGTTAAAGGCAGGAATTGTACTTGTCTTCCTCTGCAAGAGAATGTTACTGCCCGGCATGGTGGTACACACCTATATTCCCAGTGACTCTGGAGGTTGAGGCAGGAGGGTACAAAGTTTGAGCCCAACTTGGTCAATTTAACGAGATCCTACCTCAAAATCAAAAATAGTAACCAGGTGTGGTGACACATGTCTGTAATCCTAGCACTTGGGAGGCTGAGGCAGGAAGATTGCCACAAGTTTGAGGCCAGACTGGGCTACCTAGAGGGTTCAAGGACAGCCTGAACTACATAGCGAGTGTCAAAGAAAAAAAAATTTAAAAAGAAGTGCTGGTTTGGGGTTTGGGTTTTGTTGGTTTGGTTTTTTGTTTGTTTGTTTTGGTGCGTATCAAGTCACGTCTCTAAGAGCAGACTAAATTGTGCTTGCAAGGAAATGCACAAAGAATTGTTTTTTTTTTTTTTTTTTTTGGTACCGCGAATCGAACTCAGGGCCTCATGCTTGCGAGGCAAACACTCTAAGCACTGAGCTAAATCCCCAGCCCTTTGGGTTTTGTTTGATCCGAAGTCAGACGCCTTATCCCTTAGGCCACGCGATCACCACTGGGTTTTGTTTGAGACAGGGTTTCATTATGTAGTCCAGGGCGGCTTCAAATTTGTGGTGACCCTCCTGCCTCAATCTTTTGAGTGCTAAGATTACCAGCATGCGCCACCACACCCAGCCTGGTTTGTTTTTTAGAAATTTTAAGTAGCTGGGCATCTCTCCATCCGGCCCATTCGTTCCTTACCTGAGCAGGGTCATTTGAGGGTGGTGTGACCATTAAGAACCTGGCCTCCACCTCCTTTAGGGACCAAGTGGCAGGTAACTTCTGGGTGGCCCTGTCCTCTCCTCCCAGGCAGGCCAGTGCCAGTGCCCATGCCTGGGACAGAACCAAGCTAACACCCAGCAGGGAGGCCCATCCCACTGTGGCCAGGTCAGGCTGCACCACAGTTTTCAAGGCACAGACAGGGGCTGGGCTGAGCTCTGCTAGGGAGTGTGGCTCTGCCTTCACGCCCAGAGGGATCACCAGAGGCAGTAAAAAGGGCCCGATTCTGCCTAGAAGACGGCCCAGTGGGCAGTTGTTCAGCTAATGGCCTTTCCCTCGCTCTTCAGTTTGTTCAAATGTATCTTATAAATAGCCCAGTGCCAGCCTCCTTACCCCCATTCTCCCTTATTAGCTCAGAAAGTGGAAGCAATGTGGTGGCACATGGCTGTAATCCCAGCACTTGGGAGGCTGACGCAGGCACGTCACCACAAGTTTGAGGCCAGTCTGGGGTACAGAGCAAGTTCAAGTCCTGCTTGCACTACAGAGCCAAGACCCTGTCTCAAAACAAAAACACCAAGGACAAAAACCATATGATCATCTCAATAGATGCCAAAAAAGCATTTGACAAACTCAAGCACCACATTCATGATAAAAAAACCCTAAAGTAAATTGGAATAGATGGTCTTTATCTCAATCTGATAAAAGCCATCTATGACAAACCAGCAGCTAACATCATACTAAATGGTCAAAAACTAAAAGCTTTCACTCTAAAAGCTGGAACAAGACAAGGATGTTCACTCTCACCACTCTTATTCAATATAGTTCTGGAAATATTAGCCAGAGCAATTAGACAAGAGAAAGAAATAAAAGGAATAAGAATAGGAAAGGACACACATGTCTAAATACCGCATTGTTTCTCTGGTGTGATAAACTGAAACTGTAAATAAAGACTAAAATGTATTATATTGGGAAAGGGAAGAAAATGTCCAAATGGGAAAGGGAACAGGGGAGGAGGGAAGGAACAGAGGGACAAGAGAAGTAAGAAATGGAAGGAAAAAATGGAAACAAAGCTTTTGTAAATAGGGAGGGAGGAGGGGGTGAAGGGAGGGGAGGGGAATGAGAAAAAAAGAAGCAACAAGATATGTCATGTACAGGTACAAATCCCCTATGATGAATGTTATCACTATGTACATCTAAATGTACCATTAAAATAAAATTTAAAAATATAAGAAAGCAAGAAGTTCAATTATCATTATTTGCAGATGACATGATACTCTATATAGAAGACCCCAAAAACTCCACCAAAAGACTTGTAGATTTAATAACCAAATTCAGCAGCATAGTTGGGTACAAAGTCAACACTCAAAAATCAATAGCATTCCTATTCACAAATAACAGACTCACTGAGAGAAATTAAGGAAACAACACCTTCCACAATAGCATCACACACGCAAAAAAAATGAAGTACCTAGGAATCAATATAATGAAGGAATTAAAAGACCTTTACATTGGAAACTACAGTGCCCTGAACAAGGATTTTAATTTTTTTGTGGGGGGCTGCTGGTGATTGAACTCAGGGCCTTGTGCTTGCAAGGCAAGTACTCTAACCACTGAGCTAAATCCCCAGCCAGTGCTCTGCAAAAGGGGATCAAAGAGGATATCAGAAAATGGAAAGATATCCCTTGTTCTTGGGAAGGAAGAACCAATATAGTAAAAATGGCCATACTTCCAAAACTATTATACAGGTTTAATTCAAGCCCAATCAAAATACCAATAGCATACCTCACAGTTTTAGACAAGACAATCCTAAAATTCCTTTGGAACCAGAAAAGACCTACAATAGCAAAAGCAATTCTAGGCAACAAAAGCAAAGCCAAGGGCATCACAATCCCTGACCTGAAACTGTATTACAAAGCTACTGTGATAAAAACAGCATGGTACTGGCAGGAAAAAAAAAAGACTTGAGGATCAATGGAACAGATTAGAAGATGCAGAAACAACTGCAAATGTGCTCAGTCACCTTATCTTTGACAAAGGAGTCAAGCACCTTCACTAGAAGAAAGCCTCTTTAATAAATTGTGCTGGAAAAACTGGCCTTCCACATACTGAAGATTAAAACTAGACCCATATCTCTCACCACGTACTAAACTAATCAAAATGGATTGAAGATATAAAAATTAAAAGAGAAACAAAAAATAGAAGAGAAATATGAAATCTGCTGGAAGAAAGAACAGGTAGAACTCTTGAAGACATTGGCAAAACCAAAGACTTTATGAACAAAACTCCGATCACCCAGGAAATATCACAAAGAACCAGCAATTGGGATCTCAGCAAAAGAAATCACTGACAGAATGAAGGACAACCACAGAGAAAATATTTTTGCCAGTTGCTCTTCAAAGAACTAATATCTAGACTATATAAAGAACTCAAAAAAAATCGGACCTCCCAAATTTAAAGACCCAGTCCAAAAATGCGCAGCTGAAATGAATAGACGCTTCTCAAATGAAGTGGAGGGGCTTGGGGATTTAGCTTGAATGGTAGAGCACTTCCCTAGCAAGTGCAAGGGAGTTCGATCCCTGAGTTGAATCTCTAGCACTACCACCCCAAAAAATAAAGAAGTAGAAATGGCAAATATATGAAAAAAATGTTCAGCATCACTTGTCGTTCGAGAGACAAATGAAAACAATACTGAGATTCCATCTCACTCCAGAAAGAATGACTATCATCAAGAAATCAGCCCGGGGCTGGGGATTTAGCTCAGTGATTAGAGTGCTTGCCTTGCAAGCACAAGGGCCTGAGTTCGATCCCCGGTACCACCAAAAAAAAAAAAAAAGAAATCAGCCAATAACAAGTGATGTGGGAAGGAACCCTTCTCCACTGTTGGTGGGAATGTGGACTGGTGCAACTGCTGTGGTAATCAGTGTGGAGATTCCTCAAAAAACTAAAAGTAGAGGTTCCATTTGACCCAGCTATTCTCCTTCTTGGTATCTTCCCCAAAGAATTAACAGTATCATACCACAGGGATATACACACAGATATTTATAGCAGCACACTTTGTAATAGCTAAGCCTTGGAAACAGCCCAAATACCCATCAACCAATGAATGGATAAAGAAGATACGGTTTTTTTTAATACCATGGAGTACTACTCTGCCATAAAGAAGGATAAGCTTGAAACATTTCTAGGTAAATGGATGCACCTGGAGACCATTTTCTTAAGTGAAATAAATCAGACACAAATTTAAATACTGCACTGTTTCTCTGGTGTGAGAAACTGAAAGTGTAAATAAGGACCAAAATGTGTAATATATATTGGGGAAAGTGAAGAAATTGTTCAAGTGGGAAGGGGAACAAGGGAGGGGGAGGGGGAAAGGAAAGGAGGGATAAGAAAAAAAGAGAATAGAAAGAAAACATGTAAACAAAGCTTTTGTAAATAAGGAGGGGAAGGGGGTTGAAGGGAGGGGAGAGAAATGGGAAAAAATGTAGAAGCAAGACATATCATGCACAGGTACAAATTCCCTATGATGAATGTTAGGTATATCTAAAATGTACCACTAAAATAAAAACAAAACAAAATTACAGCAGAGAGTGGACTTGTCCTGAATCTAGCTTATAAGGAAGCACAGAGAGCTGGGTGTGGTGTTGCATGCCTATAATCCCAGCACTCAGGAGGCTGAGGCAGGAGGATCGGCATGTTTGAGGCCAGCCTGGGCCACATAGTGAGTTCAAGGACAGCCTGAACTACATAGTGAGACCCTCCGTCAAAAAACAAAACATTTTAAAAGGGCTGAGGATATAACTCAGTGCAAAGACCCCTGGGTTCAATCCCAGTACCAAAAAGAAATCTTTCCATGTAGTTTCTGATTATGTCCTTTCTTTCCAAGGGTAGGGCTGTTGTGCTTCTGCTGCTATGCTGATGTCCCAGGGGCAGTGTCCTGGCCTCTCCTTCATTCCCTGCCGTCTCATCCCAGCAGGGTCATTGCCATGGGAACCTCCTGTGGTTGCCAGGTTTGCCATGGGGAGGATGAAGTCCTGGTATGAAGGTGGCCAGGGAACCTATGCTTACCTTTCCTCTCCTTCCCCTCAGCAGGGGCAGTGTCTGTGGAAGAGCCTGTGTCAGGGAGGCCTCATGGGGACGTCCCTGAGCTGGGAAGGATGGGTGGGGACTGAGGCAAGGTGGGTCTGGGTATGAGGGTGCCAACACATGCAGGGACAGGGAGCTAAGTGTGCCGGAGCAGCAGAAGGCCTGGTTCTGTGCAGACTGAGCTGGCCTGGGCTGGGCAGTCCCAGCGGCACAGAGCTCACTCCGCTTCCAGGCCCCGCAGAAGAACATAGAGACACAGCAAAGGTGCAGCCCACACCGCTCAGGTGCAAGTACTGATATATTGAACATCAACCAAAAACATTTTCAAGATGTCTGTAAAAGTCAAACAAATCAATAGCAAGAAACATTTCAAAGAAACAGAATACAAAGACTGGGTTCTCAACTGAAAGAAGAACACAACTAATGAAGTTAAAAAGGGCGTGGTGATGTGGATTCTGCTAGCCCTCTGAAAAGTGTGGTCCCTGGTGACCACTGTGGCTGCTTCTGTGCTGGCCTCCTGCTGTAAAGAATCGAAGATAAAATCAACTTTCCTTACTCCATTTGGTATTTAAAATAGGTCATTAAGTTGTAGTCCTCTTCCAAGTCCAGAACAGTCTCGATGATATTCTGATCATCAAAAGCCTGCCTGAGGCTGCTGGGGTCAGCATCCTCAGCCTTCAGAGGGCTCTCATCCAGCAGCAAGGCCCATGCTTCCTCCTGGAAGGGTGAATCTTGGCAGTGACCACACACACGGTTCAATTCGTTTTCAAATTCTAGTTTTCCAGCCAATTCTTCAATAGTTTGGATGCTCGTATGATCTTAAAAATAAGAACATTGGGCTTTATAATTATAGTTAGTGGTTTCTAAAGGCATTTCAGGCACAAATTAAAAACCACAAATGGGCACTTTTTTGGGGTTTTTAGGTTTTTTGAGGCAGGATCTCACTCTAATTCAGCCTGGCCTTGAACTCACAACATAGCCCAGGCTGACCTTGAACTTGCAGCAATCCTCCTGCCTCAGTTTCCTGAGTGCTGGGATTACAGGCATGTGCCACCAGCCCTGGTGACAGTCACTCTTTAGAGACTGCAGAGCTGGGCATTCTTGCCCCAGGACACGCTTGGTGCCTCATTTCTTTTTTTTTAAGAGTAGGAAAATTTATTTAGAGAGATTGCTCCTGAGAGACAGGAGGGGACCGAAAGTGGGTTAACAATGAGCCCACTTCTCAGAGGAAGTTTTATAGAGCAAAATCACAAGGAGGGTACAATGTGGGTCAAAACTATGATCAACCAGTAACATTACAAGTGTAGTTGCCCAGGCTGGGGATTTAGCGCAGTGTAGTTAGAGTGCTTGCCTTGCAAGCACAAGGCCCTGAGTTTGATCCCCAACACCAAAAAAAAAAAAAAAAAAACAACAAAAACCAAGTGTAGTTGCCCAGGTAATATTGATCCAATGGGGAAGCAGGTCACATAGCAAATGGACATGGAAAGAACAGACATTCCAGGATGGAGAGGATCTGGACAGTGTCTCCTTTCTGGCCCTGCCATTTATCCAGCTCCAACCACCTGCCTGTCCCCAAGGAAGGTGTGAGCGGGAAGGATGCTGAAATGCACATTCTGTCCTGTCTCTTGGGGAACTCCCTGACATGCAGGAACGACAAGGCACAGTGTTATAAAAACAGGGTCCGTAGGGCAATCAAACCACTGCCTGCGCCGGTGAGGGCTGAGCAGATGGTAGGCAAAGGCAGCACTGACTGCAGCCCTCCTGAGGCTACTGAAATTGCAGGCTGCCAGAGGTTTTATGGCTTAAAGTAAGTTGCTCCCCTCACCAAGCTTCCTTTTCATCCTTCATAACCTGGAGACCTTTCAGATGGCCCCCATGGCTCCATATTCCTCTACTAGGAGCTGGGTGCCACCTGTGTGTTCAACACAGGATACATGTAACTCACACAGAACGCACAGAGCTGTGTGTAGGAAGAGTGAAAGCATACACGCTACTACGTTAAGGCCACCTCCTACTGAGGGAACACGAGAGAGCGCTGAGATTCATATCCTTCTTCTACCCCATATTACCTACCACAGCTGGACTCCTCTGTCCTCTTCTTTGCCTGTATCCTGCTTCCTTCAGATATAACTTCTTTTTGTGTGGGGGGTGGGGGGTTCTGGGGATCAAACTCAGGGCCTTGCACTTGCTAGGCAAGCACTCTACCACCACTTGAGCTAAATCCCCAACCCCCAGAGATATAACTTCTTTGCCTTCTTTCTTTTTGGTTTTTTGAGACAGAGTTGTGCTATGTAGTCTAGGTTGGCTTCAAACTTGCAGCGATTCTCCTGCCTCAGCCTCCTGAATGCTGGGATTATAGGCATGTGCCACCATGTTCCACTACTTCCTTGCCTTCTGGGACTCACCAGAACCAGACATTTATGAAATGACATGACTAATGTGTGAGTTTACTGGGTTACTGATTCTATGAAGGCAGGGACAAGGATTAACTCACTACTCTAGGAACAAAATGAGTTGTGAGCAAAATAAATACAGGATAAATGATTTTTGTTTTTCATCTAAGTCTTATGCTGACCCTGGGCCTGTGTGAAGAACCTATTCTCACAAGAGAGAATGTCCAGGCCCTCTTCACTCACCGATCATATCAAGCAGATCCTTTGTGACTTCCTGGCTAGAACTGCTGAGCAGCACGTTTGAGTCAACCTTCACATCTCTCTCCATATCTTTCCTGGAGCTGCCAAGTAGGGGAGGGGAGAAAGGTGGGGAATCAGACCTTCTTTCAAGAAAAATATTGGAGAACTCAGTATTAGATAATCTAAGAGATAAAAATTTACTGATGACTTTAAATTGTCATTAATACTGTGATTAGAGGATAATCAGAAACTGTTAACATCAGTTAAGAAACAGATTACCATGACTCACAACAGGTGGAAATCTCCTTATGAATACCAATATAAATACTTCAGTTGAGCCAGTTAAATTGCTTCTTTTATTCCCTGCCTTTGGGGCAGCCATCGGAGGACTGAAATTACATACATGGTCATCCTTGCGCTGTCACAGTGCCTGGAACCAGGCAGTTTGGAACTGCCTGAGGGAAGGGGATTGGGACATTTAAGCTAATGATGTGGAAAAGGCTTCTGGGCAAGGAGTGAGCAGAAGAGAAAGTCAGGAAGTTGGACAGAAGTTGCCCCAGCTGTCTACCCGGCTTCCCCAGTGTGGCCAAAGGAGGGCATCAAAGGCTCCAGTTGAAACACAAGAGTTAAGATAAAACTAAGAATTTTGTTTCTGTAGCACAAAAATAAGGCTGTTTTTTTTTTAAAAAAAAAATCAGGTCAACGCTCCCCCTGCAAGGTGATTTCAGTGGCTGGTATGATATCCAGGATTGACAACCAGGCCCTCAACCAAAACAAAATGTAACTTTTCTGGGGCAGATCCTGAGGAATGTGTGAACTCCCAAAGTCTCTACGCTTCCCAAGAGAGGAGGCAAGAGCACCCTCGACAGCTTTTCAGAAGTAAGAATCTTGGGGAGCTGGGGATTTAGCTCAGTGATTAGAGTGCTTGCCTTGCAAGCACAAGGCCCTGAGTTCAATCCCCGGCACTACCAAAAAAAAAAAAAAAAAAAAAAAAAAAAAAAAAAAAAAAAAAAAAAGACTATCAAGTGAGTCACCTGAAGCTTTTTTTCCTCCAGTTCTCCCCATCTCCAGCAGCTCTCCAGATGGAGGGCTGCATCCGCACATTCTCCTTGCTGCCCAGAGGTTTTCTTGAGGGGCACAGAGCGTGAGGCTTGGCACTCACTAGGCCGGGGACAGGCGCACAGGTGGGGCTCTCGCGAGCCCCACAGAGCAGCGCATGCCCGGGCAGAGCGCCGGGGACCGGGCCGAGTTCCTGGGAACGTCTGACCCCTTCCAAGGCCCGGTCTATGGCTGCAGTCAGCTCCTTTCTGCATCTTCTTAGTTTTTCGGACATTTCCCCTAAAAGCGACCAGTCCCTCATTACATATTATAACTGCACAGCGCAGCGAGAGCACGAGGTCACAGAAGCAGCTGTGAGCCAGCAGAGGGGAAGGCCCGGCCCGCATCCCCCAATCCCCCTCGAGCCCCGAGCCCTCAGGTTCCCCAAGCCACCCCAACCTCTGGCGGTGTTGCCGCCCCGCCCCGCCCCGCCCCAGCCGCCCGCCCAAGGCTGCCCACCCAGCCCTGTGCCCGCCCTGTGCCCGCCCGCTCCGCACCCCACACCGCGGCCACCGCCCAACGGTCACTGCGGTCACTGCCACTGCGCCTGCCTCAGATCACCCCGCCCACGGGGCAGGTCAAAGGTCAGGCAGGACGGCACGCGCTCCCACCCTCCACGCCCCGCCAGGGGAGGCAGGTGGCCCGCTTCCAGTAGGCTTCAGGTGCCCAAGAAACCGAGAGCCCCGCCCGGCCCTGTGGCGCCCGTCAGCGTACACGGGCCAACCCCGAGTACAACCAGAGTGGACACACACCCGGCAGCTCCGTGAAAGGCCTAAAGGGATTTCTAATAAAAGTAACAGAATCAGTTAATCAAGGAAAGGGGACTAACAGCACTGCCACGTTCCACAGAGGTCCGGGCAGAAGCACCCCAACACTGAAGAGTGATCTCAGTTCACTAGGAGGGAGGAGGAAATTCTGAGGTCTGAACGCACAAACAGGGCTTCAGGAGCTAATTTTTATAAAATTATAAACCCATGTCAATGAACACCAAAGAACAAGGGGACAACATCAGGTTTACTTGAGGCTTGGTTTACTATGGCCTGAATACTAAGGTGACCAGGATTGGCACCAGAACCACAGTCCAGCTCTGAGGCCCACACCAGACTCCACATCAGTGTCCTCCCCAGCCCAGGGCTCCAGCAGCCGCGCTCCACTGTGCCCCGCCACACCCCAAGGTTCAGGTCCACAGCCTCTCGCACCACCTGTTTTGATCATTCAGTCCTGACAGAACCCTCTGAGCAAACAGGGCCCTTTTTCTCTTCTCACAAAGGAAGGGAATTTTCTCCTGTGGTTTTCAGATACCACAACTATCTCCTGGGATGGCAATCGGTGCTGCCAGGTGGCAGGGTCCCTGAGTCACATCAGTTGGTGTCCATGCTGCAAGCCTCATCATCCGCCAAGCCCTGCTGCGAGCTGCCCGGTCTCATCGGCCTCATCCCTCCCTCATGGGTACCAGGGAAGCTGGTGGGTGGAGGCTCCTTGCAACAGTCATCATCCCGACGCTGGTAAAACAGCACATATGCGGCCTTCGTCTAGAACACAGAGGAGAAAAATCCACCTGCTGGTTAAAAAAGCGGCCCATTTTCCCTAGGTTTTCTCTCACTGTTTGACACTTCTAGGTATCCACCGCCTTGCCCCCCATGCCCAGAACTGACCAGAATGGCCCAGCCACCTCAGGCCGGTGTTGCTGCCCTGCTGAGGAAGGGCAGGTGCCCTGTGACAGAGAACCTGGAGGAAAGCTGAGCTTTTTTTTTTTTTTTTAATTTTTTTATTATTTTTACCAAGAACATGTATTGGTACATTGTATACATAATGTTCATGATCAACATGGTTATTTTGTACCTGTACATGATACATCTTGGTTTAAGCTGAGCTTCTTTAGGAAGGACCTCAGGAGAAACAGCAGCCCACTTGACCACATCTGCGGCCCTGGCCCAGCTACTGACTGGATGGCCAACAGTGTGGACACCAGCGGGCTTCACTCCATGAAGGCAAGAAGCAGGGCTGGGTACAGAGCAGCGCACTCACCACTATCTGCTCCTCAGAGGCTGGGGACACATTGCTATCATCAAAGTAATACCATTTCCCGCTGAATTTGTTCTTCGCATATGCAGTGTCTGCCAAGTAATAAGCAAAACATGCCAGCAGTCATCATGAATTAATCCAGGTAGCTTATCAGATTTGCACAAACACACACACACACTAAAAGTAGAAATAATTTACAATTTGTGTCCTAACGACCAAAAGACTTTTTTTTCTTTGAGACAACAGGGTCTGCTATGTAGTTAAGGGTGGCCTTGAACTCCTAGCGATCCTCTTGCCTTGGCTTCCTGAGTGCTGGGATTACAGGTGTGTGCCACCACGCCTGGTCTTTTGTTTTGTTTTGCATTTTTGTAACCTGTTCCTTCTCATATCTAAAGGGCTGTCGGAGAACAAAGCTTCATTCTTTTTTTTTAGTACACACTAAAGCCCTCCACCGCACCTTTTTTGAGACAGGGTCTCGCTATGCAGTTCTGGTTGGCCTTAAACTCACTACGTAGATTGGGGATGGCCTTGAACTCTTGGCAATCTTCTTGCCTTAGCCTCCAAAGTGCTGGGATTACAGGCATGTACCACTATGCCCAGCTTTTCTTATTTTTTTGAGACAAGGTCTTACTATGCCCAGGCTAGGTTCAAACTTATGATCCTCTTGCCTCGGCTTCCTCAGTACTGGGATTACAGAAGCACCCTACAACACCAGCTCAAAACCAAGGCTTTAAACTATGATTTTGGCAAACTAACTCAAAAACAGTTATCTAGGGTCAATTATGGACAGCTAGAAGCTGTAATCCAGAGCCAGGGGGACTCATAAAGGAGCTGATACATGGGGCCTTTGGAGCCTGAAGGGTAATCTCACTGGACACCTGGTTTGAGAGCTGGGATTTGAATAAGGGGCCTGGGCTTCTTCCTCTAAAACTCTGTGTGTGTGTGTGTGCGCGTGCGTGCGTACGTGCGTGCCTGCCTGCCTGTCTGTCTGTCTGTGTCAAGAGTCTGGTTAGGTAACAGTTTCCCATGCAAGGCCAAGTTTTTCCCATAGTCCATGTTTTCCACCTTCATTTACTCTTCCCAAGGAGACAGTGCCTGTAACAATCCCAGCAGCAGGCCCATCTGATCCTACATCCACTCTCAAACACTACAGAATCTAAGGGAATGTGGTGTCCACTCACAACGCCCTGAGTGACTAAGGGCGGCCGTTCAGTGCTTCCACCTGTCTCCCCAGTACTGCACTGGCTTCGTGGTGTGGGGAAGAGGCCCCATAGAAAAGGGCTCCAGCCCAGCCGTACCACACCTGACAAACAGTGGAAATGGTGGCTTTCAATCTTGGGGATTCCACCTAGGGCCCCAAACTGAGCACTCGCACAATCTTCCAGGTGAGAAAATTAAGGCTTATGAGTCAAAATGCATTTAAAAAAATACATTAGAGTCCCCAGCGCCAAAAAAATAAAAAAACAAACAAACAAAAAAAAAAGCAAAGGAAACAACACATTTGACCAGTATGTGTGAACAGAGGGACATCAGAATTAATTTTGGGAGAAAAAAGTGAGTTACAGAACTGTAACCACCACTGGATATGACCAGATTAGAAATCACTAACAGCCTCTTTGACTGGGCTCTGATTCTCACAAAGGCAGAGTTTTGTCTTCCCAGTCCCTCCTATAGCTGTGTGTAGCCAGGGAGCCAGTTATAGTCAGTGTGATGCACATGGAGGAGCTGAGGTAGCCTTCGGAGGGCTGCCTTCTCCCTTCTGATGGCACAGAATCCAAACATGAGGGCTTCAGACTGAACAGCTATCTGGGGCCAGAAGGTGATTCAGTAAGAAGAGAGGCTCAGGCCAGGCAGTATCACCCACCTGTCACTCCAGCCACTCTGGAGGCTGAGGCAGGAGGTCCACACGTTCAAGGCCATTCTGGACTATATAGAAAGACCCTGTCTCAAACAATACAAAACAAGCAAGTACATAAAAAAGAATTTCAAAAAATGGACAGGGCAGCAGTACTGAAAAAGCCTGAAGGCAGGGCCTGTGGAACTGTGAGTCAGGTACACTGCATGGTGTCCAGCACTGGGGAAGGACAGGTGAGGGCCTTTCAATACCACAGCAGGAAGCAGATGTTCAATACTCACAGTGGCCAACTCCCATGGCGCCATAGTGATTGGACACAGCAATGAGGTCGTACACATAAGGCCTGGCTGATGGGTCACAGACAAACTCGGACATGTTCAGACCTCTGAGCACAATACAAGAACAATTTTAGATATATTAAAATCAGCTAAGAAGGGCTGGGGACTTAGCTCAGTGGTTAGAGCACTTGCTTCACAAGCACATGGCCCTGAGTTTGATCCCCAGCACCAAAAGAGAAAAGAAAAAAAATCAGGTAAGAAGTCACAGTAACCCAGCAACCCAGCAACTCCTTTCAACTAACAGGCTCTGACACGGGGAGGCACTCAAAAAATTATTTAGGAAAAAAATAAATGAACAAGCAGGCAGGGCAGGGCATGCCTATAATCACAGTGATTTGGAGGCTGAGGCAGGAGGATCTTAAATTGGAGGCCATCCTGGGCAATTTAACAAAATCCTGTCTCAGAACAAAATAAAGGGATGGAGATGTTGCTCAGTGGTTGAGCTCTTGCCTAGCATTCTCTTGCCTAGAGAAAGGCTCTGATTCAATCCCCATTATGACAAAAACAAAAACCGACCATAGCAGAGGGATGCTGTGCTCTGACTAATGACAAATTCAGACCCAACACTAAGGAAGCCTCCCACATAACTGCAGTGGCAGACCAGATGGGGGAGCAAGGGTCCAGGATCAGCAACTAGGCAAGAGTGGCTGTTTTTAACAGAATTACAAAAGGTGCTGCCAGTATTTAAATACCAAAGCAGGCCCCAGAAAGTTGTTGGGGTTTTTTTAGTTTGTTTTTTTTTTTCCGAGACAGGGTCTCACTATGTAGTTCAGGCTGGCCTCGAACTTGCAGCAATCCTCCTGCCTCTGTCTCCCAAGTGCTGGGATTACAGGTGTGTGCCACCATGCTCAGCTACACAAAGTTGTTTTTTTGAGACAGGGTATCGCTCTGTAGTTCATTCAGTCTAGCCTTGAACTGTGTACCCCAGGCTGGCCTCAAACTTACAGCAATCTTCCTGCCTCGGTCTCCTGAGTGCTAGGATTACAGGCATGCACCACCATGTCTGACTACAAAGTTTTTCCTACAACATTCTTTATTTATTTTTTACTTATTTTTCTTGAGACAGAGACTTAATACACTGCCCAAAGCTGGTCTTGAGTTCCTTGGCTCAAGTGATCCCCCTGCCTCAGTCTCCGTAGTACCTGGGCTTACAGGTAGCTGGGACTACCACTGCACCTGACCTGGATAACATTTTATTTGGAAAATTTCAAACATACCAAAAAGGTAAAAGTTTTTACAAAAAATACTCATTACATATAATTAACATTGTTACTGTATTTCATGTATCTATTCACTCCCTGAGAGCATTTTAAACTCCACATTTTGTGGGGAACTCCAATCTGGCTAGTGTACTTTCCTGCCTTATTTACAGTCTGTACTGTGGGGCCCAAGAGGACCTGAGCAGACAGCCATTGCCAGTCAGTCCCTCAGGGACACCACTGTGGAGGCATGCACCCCACCTGCTGCCCATAAAATCCCAGTTCTCTGCAGCAGAGTCCTCTGCAGCTGCCCCGCCCTTCGTGGAAGCAGCACTGTGTCTGTGCTGCCCAAGGCCAAGGCTCTGCGGGACTAGTGACGGGCAGAAAAAGCAGGACAGCATGGGGCACCAGCAGGGGCAGGAGGCTGGAAGGGCCAAACTGGGGAAGGCTTCTACTGAAGTCCACCTGCACCCCAGCAGAAGGCTCAGGGCGGGGCTGCTACACAAATCCATCGCCCAGAGCCTGGCACACAGATGGCAAATTCCTCAGTGACCCACCTGACTGGGAATTCCACGACCGTGTCAAGCTTATCCCTCCAGTATCTGTTGTAGGAGAAACGTTTGAGGTGGACCACCAGAATCTTGGGCAAGGACCACAGGTCAAACTTCTTTGTGGCCTGCTGGTGCTTCTTACAGTTGGGACAGTACCTGAAAAGAAACGCAGTCAGTGCCACATGCTCAGAGGCACAACTGCAACATCACATTCTCTCAGACAGCAATTAGCACCATGATTTCGGGGCAGCAATCTGCCTTTAGTCAGGCGATGGCTGTGCTGGTCTTGAACGCACAGCACACACAGGAGGACTGAGAGGCAGGCTGGCATTTCAGAAGTGCCATGTCCAAGGACAAGGGGCTCGCTCCTAGGGCATCTGGCCCACAAGGCTGCAGAGCTCCATACCAAGGATCGTGCTCGCCGAGGGTCTCCATGGTGGTGAAGAGCTCGATGCAATCTCGCAGGGCCACTGAGGTTTTTTTCTTCTTCTGAGGCTGCACCATGCTTGCGTGCTTCTCATAAGCCTGCAGAGACAAGTGCTCCATTCTGCTGGGGAAACTGATCTTCCCGGCTAAGATGTGGCCTACAGAGTAACACCCCCTGCACAGACTACTTTCTGAAGACTCTGAGCATAAAGGACAAAACTTTGGGTGCTTTTTATCCTCAGTCTTATTTATATTTTACAGTACTGAGGCATGAACCCAGGGTTTGTTTTTGGGGGTTTTTTGGTGCTGGAGATGGAACTCAGAGCCTTGCGTGAACCCAGGGTTTTGGCACCAGGTTACATCCTGGGCCTTTTTTATTTTCCGAGACAGGGTTTCACTATATAGTTCAGGCTGCCCTCACACTTGCATTCTTCCTGCCCCAGCCTCCTGAGTACATCTTCAGTCTTTTTTTTTTTTTTTCCCCTGGTGCTGGGGATCGAACTCAGGGCCTTGCACTTGCTAGGCAAGCACTCTAACCACTGAGCTAAATCCCCAGCCCCAACATCTTCAGTCTTAAAAGGAACCTTTTTTTTTTTTTTTTTTTTTGAGGAGACA